>PPKO02000045.1:0-98254 GCA_003706155.2 Ogataea glucozyma
GCAGCAGCAGGTCGGGCATGTTCAAGGCGCAAAAGTGGCCAGAGTGGTGCGAGAAGTAGTGCTTGGAAGAGGCAGACGAGGTGAGAAAGGTGAGCGGCAGGTAGTGGCACGCGTTGCGCGCGCTCCAGGCGAGGTCGATGCCGTTCGACTGCGCAAAGAGAACGACCTCGTCGTAGACTGCCTGCTTATCGACGACTCCAACAATCTCCTCAATCTTCTTCTTCAGGTTGTTTCCCAGAAGAAACCTGTTGTGGATAGTCTTTTTGAAGGAGCACACGTAGAGCACGGCGCCTAGCTCCATATGGAACGCGAGCGAGTGCTTCTTCATTTCCGGGCCGGTGGTGTACTGCGAGTGTTTGCGCAGCTCGGTCTCGAACTCTACAATGGTATGGTCCCGCTCTTTGTGGGAGGGTCTCTCGAGCTGCTTCCGCAGCTCCTGGGTGTAGATGTTTGAGCGGACCTGCTTGCGGAAGGCATCGGTGTAGACACCCTCATTGGGGGGGTACGGCAGGCACAAATTCATTGGAGAAGGAAGAAGGAGTAATAGATAATAAACAGCTGATAGTTTTTCGCATATCTATACCCCTGTCGCGTAAAAAAAATAACAAATCTGCCCTGCCCAGATTCGGAGTACCCCACAACCGGTAATAGGAGGGCTGTGGAGTGCTCTGCGTTCTCTGCGTTCTAATTTGACTATGTTTAGTTGGTGACTTTGGGATCCTCCTGACTTACTCCATGCCTGCCAAATCTAAAACCCCAGAAAACTAAAATCAAATACCCAAAGAAAGTCCAATTTTCCCTAATCTAGAGGCCCTCAGTGGTCCTTTTAAGCAGAGATTACCCCTGGTACGCTCCCTTTGGGCCTGGAAGGGCTGGGGAGGCCACAGTGGCCCCTGTACAACAGAAGCGGTGAGCCCCGCACGCTCGTGGGTCATATGGGGATGAGCCAGCGATATAGACTAAGTTTTTGAGGCCAGGGAAACGTGGGCATGGTCTATGCCTGGCGATGCAATTCTGCATGCAGTATGTATTATAAAACATTAGCCGAGGCAGCGGCGAGCGCGCTGGGCGTTAAATCGAAACCGCTAACTTTCGGAAATCAGTATACGCCAAGTTTCCGGAATCTCGCCGTCACTAGGCTGCTGTGAATCAACTCCCTAAATCAAGGACGTTTGAAGACCACTAGATCCTGTTCCCCTGGGTTCTCTATGCTCGGTGGTATTCCAATAGACCAAGGTAGTGGCCAAGTTCGAACTTACGTAAGACTTCGACAAGACTCTCTACCCGGTTTACGTAAGTGCTCGACGCTATAGTCGGGCAGCGTAAGCAGTTTGGTTCCGCTTGGATTACGTAAACACTTACGCTTGACAATAGATTTCAAATTAGAAAACAGCAGTCTTATGTGAAAGTGCAGGCACCAGGATGCATGTATAAAGCCATCCCAAGTCGTACTTTGTAATTTCTGCATTTCCAGTGACTGAAGCAGTTGTACTTTGCGCGTGAAACTCCTACATTGATTCAATCGCAGATACGGACCTGGAGTCATGCCCCTCCAGTCTCGGCAAGCCAATCAAAACTATCTGCTTCATCTGATTCCTTTATGTGCCGAGTACGCTTAGTGATGTGTGGACTAACACGGAACGGGCGATAAGTCCAGAGAAGTGTTGCGCTACCACGGGAATAGCCAAGCGAATCCCTAACTGGGAAGCTACTCAATCAGCCAGTATTCCTGCAGAGTGTACAAATTGAACGTAATTCACAATCCACGTATTCTCAGATGATCTCTGATTTTTCCTATCACTTTCCGATGATTCTAAATAACCATAAACCGGCAGAGCAGATCACTATCGCTTTCGTATCAGACTCAAGCGGTTGACAATGACTTGAATAATAAGACCAGTTGCTTACAAATCCGATGGCGGAGGCTAACGTAGTGTACGACGTTGGCGCATGCAACAACTCAAAATAGCTTCATTTGTTTTCAACTTACTCCACACTATATGAAGATGACAAAATCCTTAATGCTGATTACACTATGGAACGCCAATTGAGTTTATCAGGGCTGCGTGGAAAGCACACTCCAGAGATATTATTGAAGACTCAGTACTCGTGCTTGGAGAGCGCTCTGTTCAATAAGGGTCGTACTTCAGCAATGAAGGTAAACAAACTATCTTCATCCCCCAGTACAACAGACTAGCTCAGAGGTATGAGTTCAATATAGTTATAGGGAAGGCAAGATCGAGACCGCGATGTACTCTCTTGAACAAGTTCAAACTCAGCAAATACAAGCTGTCTTCTCTCCCAGGTTTAGGGATCCAAGCGTGTGTTCCACTGCTTCTCGATCATGGCGTGGAACAATCGTCCATTGCTCCTCACATCGTTCGAGCATGTTGACAATTAAAAAACTGCTCGATGTCTTTGAATTAATGAACGATCGCAGATGGCACCAGTCATTAATCGTTTCAACCCGTCACCAGATCATCCCCGAACATGAAGAACTTCCCATCTCGTGCGTTGACTCGTAATTGCTAGGAGCAGGCGATACCACCCAAGACTCCATCTCGTATGACCCCTCTGCTCTGAGTGTGCTGATGAGCTTTTGCAACTGGATTAGGGATATCATGGAGACAACCCAATACCCTAGACACATTGGATTTCGGTCTAGAACCCAAAGCAGTTATCAATTTATTTCAACCACCAAAGGAAAAGAAAAATGCTTGTCGCTTATCTGACAATGCTTGCATCTCAAACACGCATTGGAGATTTGTTCTATCTTTGGGTACATAGTGTCAAGATTCCATTCACGTCAGTCTGGAGGTTATTCAACTTAAATGAATACCGTCTCCACACCACATTCCAGCAACACATACATGGGTGCACTATCGAAATTTGATCGGCTCACTTTGCTTATCCCAAGTTAATAAGTTACAGGAGCTTGGTAAGTAACGCGTTGCACGAAAGTTTTCTCAAATTTCTAGATGGCAAAGAAACACCCATATAAATGCGGCTGCTCGCCCCCAGAATCGTTCGGATCAATCATCCACTTCCAACCACAACCATGAGCATCTGCGAGCATCCCCTTGAGATTTGGGCTCTCATCACTCCTCATCTATCCCCGTCAGATGTTCAGCATCTGATTGAATCCAGCAAGTCGCTATGCATGCTAAAAAGCGACTGTATCTGGGAGCCGTGGATAGATGAAAAATTGGGATATCCCAAAGTTACCAGCTACGGGCGTTACAAACAGAAAAAAAGAACATCAGCAGATGGTTGGAGTTGAGGAGGTGCTCAAAAAAATCTGGATAGGCCAGTTGTTACTGTCAATGACGACATCATCGAGTCACTGAAGTCATTCTTCAACGATCCTTCATCATATGAAGCAACATTCATGGCTCTTGTTCAAAAATACGTAAGAACAAAATATCACCGATTTTTCCTTTGTTACGGGTTTTTGAGAGGCATCAGACATTCACAGATGCTTCAAGCAGCTAGGGAATTTTTGTTTGAAGAGAAACAGAATTACGATAAGTCAGTAGACATTGATCAGTTGTTTTCGGCTGTTGGTTGGGAAGTGCCAAGTGCCCTCGCAAGAATGGAACAAAAGAAGAGTTTTCTGAATCGAGTTGTTCTACTTTTGAAAGAAAAGGCACTCCCGGAGCCCACGGAGTGCAGAGTGCAAGCACTGGCACGTCATTTGAATTCTGTTTATGAACCAGAAACAGTCGCTAGCGCTTTTGGCATTGAAAAATGGCTCGTCCAGAAAGAGTTGTCCCCGCTCATTTTCACTGCAATGGTTCAAAACTTTGCAGCATTCTCCATTTGCCAACCAAACAATACGGATATTACATATACGTGCTCTCGGAGAATGATGTGGAGGGCAAAGTCTTGATCACCAGAGAAAAAACTCAGATAGATACCGAAGCATGGTGCGATCATAGTTTCATGAGTTTGAGCAGTCACAAAGAGCTTTGTTTGACGTATCTGGCGGCGGTAGCTCCTGATAACTCCTTGAATCGGAGTTACCTGAGAATGGCCAAATTAGCTGAAAAACCAAACTACGCGGAATATTCATATCTTGAAAAAAGGGACAAATTCCCTTTCATGGAAGTGCAAAAAAATCTCGCTACGCTGATCATCAATACAAGCAGACTTGTGTACCTCAGACTTTCATGGATGTGGTTTCTTGAGAGAGAAGCAACAACTTTCCAGTTGCTAGCGGAAAAGGTCCACGAGTCCTCTCCCTTCGGAGACTTTGAATTCTTGAAAGAAGCTATGGTTTGAGCAGGCGATGACTGGAATTCCTCGTCGCCGATTCGGGGAACATTGGGGTATGTAGTCATCGAACTATCGGGACAAAAGGTTTTTTAGTTCGCCAAACGCAAGGCTTATGCAAGAAGAAAACCATCAGTTAACCCAATTGATGACCCATGTAGTCAAAGTTCTCGTCACCGCAAGTGATTGTCCAGCGTCAAGAGTTGCTTCGTCCGTGTGTGTGCTCATTCAAGTAACGATAGTGGTCCATTCAAAGAGCAAACTCTCTTGAGTATAACAGTGTTCTTCCCTAGGCTTTGTGATGAGATATAACAGAGACGTTACAACATTCTTCTAGCTTACATAGTTGGTATTGTTACTCTTCTGCTTCCCATTGCATTCGATTCGAACAGCGCTCGTTCAAATGTTTTTCATGCTCAACCCATGAGGTCCGAGTTCAACATCTCAAGATCGTACTATTACCTATTTCAACAGGGCTGTACCACATCAAAAGATTGAGTTTTGTGCAAACTGAACCAATATCAAAACAGAAATTCCTTCAAGATCATAGTGAAAGCAGAATGCAACCACGTCGCTTGGTATAGATGCATTGTCGCGCATAAAAGATCATGACCCCCAAGACAACCGAAACCATCACATAGCGATCATAAGAGTGAGTCAAAAGATGGCCAAGAGAGCGGAAGTTGTATTAGCAACGACACTCGCGATGGGGAGTGCCATAGTGAGGGAGCTCGAACTGGATCAGCTAGACGAGGCCACGCAGTCAAAAGAGCATTCCCTCGATGTACTGGCTGCAAATGGCATCGAAAAGGCAAGCGTGGTTGAAGAGGAAGCTAAACTGCAACCACAAAGAATGGCGATCTGGGAACAGCAATATGATATTCCAGCTTTTATTTTGAAACATCATGCACTTCCGATCGTACCTCCGAGAAAAAATATGGAGCGAAATTGGTCAATTTGGTTGATCATCTTCTCTTAGAAAAACTCCCCGAGTGGTATTGGCACAATCACCGATAAGGCTGGTCATCGGAATCTGATACGAATGAAGATTTTAGAATCCCTCTTATTCCGCCCTCTCTGTTCAGCACGTCAGAGGCTCTTTGTCGCCACAGGAGGGAGGGAAAACGACCACATCATCATGGCCTGTTTTCGCTGCAAAACAGCGCTCCTCAGCGTTGCTTTGACTCGGGGGTACGTCGATTGTTACTTGATCGGCAACCCCAGCTTATCAAGAAGGGGAGGTGATTGTAGGGGAATTTTTCAAAATTTACATTGTGAAGGCTACGTGATCGGTATAACATGACATCATCAAATGTTCGTTTGTCCTTCGACAATCATCAACTTTGGTTGTCCGATCTCCACGGATGGGGAAAAACAGGTAAAACAATTCTCAATTGAAGTTCAAAAATGTGAATATAAAGCTCGAGAAGTGAACTTGTGAACAGACTCAAATACTAGATTTATTTTTGCAATCACGCAGACTTTTGAGGATGCTTGTGACATTCGAAAACGGGGATTTCTCCAATGCTGAGTAAGCACGATCGACAAAATACTGAGCTGGGAATTGGCTGTCGAGTCCCCAGCTCACAACTGAGCATTGTACTGACTGTAGCTCTTTCAGAAATTTGTTCAAATCTTGGTCCATCTGGTAATTTCCGGAACTATGGGTCAAACCAAATTCTTTTGGTGGGACATACACAGTTGCAGTCAATTTCAGCTCGAAATACCTGACTTTTTCGGCGATAGCTTTGCAGCTCCGTGAGTGAAGTTCATTGAGCATACAGAGTGAAGGGGATGGTTCTGAATTAAACTTTGGCATGGAATCAATCAAACCTTGGGCAACCGACAGACTGATGCACCCCTGCACAACGTGCTCCTCTTCCCATCCGAAACTTTTCAAGATTTTGTTGTTGAAACACTCAGCGATGTCTGTATAGCCATATATTTTCAGACGTTTACTCAAAGAATACCACCATTTTTCGAAATAGAATATATCGTTCAACTTGATGGATTTGTCGGCAACCTCGAAAGTAACACGTCCAACGTCGGCAAGTGAAATGTTTTCAAGGTTCTTGGAACCATCCTCGCTGGATAGCGAAAGGTGTTCAAATTCGCTTGGAGTGGTGATCTCTTGAGAGGCTGTCATTTGTTCCTTTTTTGATTCGAATCCTTCGTTGTATGCCTCACTCGTCTCTGCTGTGTTGGTTGTTAAAGCAACTCAAATTTGATTTTATTGGGTGGGATTGTCCTTATATATGGTTCTTTTTAGCTTCGAACTCATGGTACACAATGGAATGCATGTTAAAGTTGCTACTTAAACAGTGCAGGAGAGGTGAATTCAACCGAAACTTTGAGCAAGTCGAGAATGTTTTTTTGGGGCACCAGCGGCGTGCATATGTCAAACCTGAAACCAGCGTCATGCCGGTGCCGAGTGGAACTCTTGAGTATTTTGACATGTGGGCGTGAGGAGTACAAGGGCTGCTTGTGAAGGTTGGATCAGCTTTTCTTATCTTCTCAACTGGAGCTCACTTTCATTATTTCATGTGGAAACTTCTGGATCCAGACTACAAGACACATATTCCGCAAATTTTATTCGAGGCCTGAGATAATCTTGGCGTGAACAGTACACAACCGTTGAACTATAGTGCGTTGATGCGTTTGTGATGTACCAAAAAGTGTTTTTGCGCATGCTGTCCATGCTCTTCATTCAACTCAGCAATAAAAGGAGCTATATTCGCACAACACTCTGTCGTCATAGCTCAAAGATTAAAATTTGGGATCGATCTCGCTGCGATTGATTGTTGAACGGTGATTCTAGCTCGCCTAGCGACAAGTCTTGAGTTGATTTATGAAATCTGCGATGCTACGTGCATGTGATTTTTCTGATTGATTCTGTCAATTCATTGAGCAGTCAATACGAGTTGCAATTTACTCCGCTGAAATTTCAGTTTTGCCGAATGAGGACGTCGTGTAGTTATCTCAAAACGCTTCAGACGTGCGGCAGATTATCTTGACCGTTCTTGTATATGCTTCAAAGAACCCGTTCCTTTGGAAGGTAGAAGCAAGCCGAGGTTGAGTAGGCAGCTATACTCGTACTGGCTTGTATTCAACATGCGTGAGCTTGAGAAGTGACCAACTTAACTTATTGCCGCTAAAGAATATATGATGCAACAGCGAAAGTATCAATTTCGCAAATAACCAGGAAGATACTTCAGACGTTGTAAGACGATATGCTGGACAGCAAGTGCTTTTTCAAAGAAATCAGTGTGCGTGGCCTCCAGCATAGTAATGAATAATCTCATATTTCTGATCTGTACCTAAACATCTCTATAGTCTTACTCCGAAAGGTCACATCTTTGTACTATTCAAACCAACACTTCATTAAGAACTTTAGTGTCTCATTCTACCCAGTCACTCCCTCCAAGAGCACAACTTGGGTGATTCATGAACCACCACCAACCTTGCCAGTTCTAGAATCTAAAAAACTTCTAGGAGTTTTTCTCGCAATTGTATATGCGCGAAATCTGAAGGAAACTCCAGGGTTCTGCTTATCAGGAATCTCCGGTAAACAACCCTGCATAGATTTCAGAGGAGTGTTGGAACCCTATTGAGTAAGGAACGTTTAGTCATTCGGCAGGGCACCATGAATTTGCGACACGCCTTCTCTTATTTAAGTTGACTATCCATTTACTGCTTTTCCAAAATCGAATCATCATTGAAAGCGGAGCTCAAACCTTTTGAATCATGATTGAAGAATACCCCCCTCACTTAACAAACCCGCATAACCAAGGTCCTCATGTTGACAAGACTGATGAAGAATTTAACTCATGACGCTGGGGTCGAACAAGTCAAATGAGAAAGCTAAAATTTTAGCTAAGATGCCGCGCTGTGGCATCAAAGCTTCGTGCTCCTCATGCATACTTACACCGATCGTTTCGCATTAGCGATCTATTCTATTGTCTGCAAATTTGGGTTTCGCGGCGCTTGACTAATCTGTAACTTATGTAATTTCGGCGACCACAATAGATCAAATTTGCAAACAGAAACGTCCTGATTATTTTTTGTAAAAAGAAGCAAAAACTGGCGCTTTCAAGCCTTTCCCTTTAGCGCTCTTTGTGTAGTTGCTCCTTGTACCCGTGTCAAACCGATTGGATCTTGGGAGGTTATGCAAGAAACTCAACCGAGCACCGAGGTCCGACTGCAGCCTGAATCTAGTAATTTGAGAAGGGACCTCAAAATTATGCCTATCAACTTTCTGTGGTCTCCGCGGTTCCATCCAAAATGGAACACCACATTCAAGTCGAGATCACAAATTAAGGAAATCGCAGGAGCTTTTGCCGAATGCTGAGTAAACTGAATTCTCAGTGATAAGAAACGCCTTTGGAATCTATTATTAACACATTGTAATGACATATGCGAGGCCGATCACTTCCAGCAACCGGCTTGTAATTATTTCGAAGTATGAAAAACTGTCAGGTATATTACTGGTTTCAGCTGCTCCTTCGTTGCAGTATTTTGGGCAACATGATAGAACTTGTTCCTTTTCAATATACAAAATTTAATTCTCAATGCTCAGTTCCAATGCTTTCAGTGAGCTTCCATTGGAATTGTGGGATATTATTGTACAATCCCTTACTCCAGCAGATGTGCAGCGTCTGATGGAAACATGTAAGAGTTTGTACAATATACTACGTGAACAACCGATTTGGGAGACATTAGCGAATGAGAAGCTGCTCGTTTGGGGACTCCCAAACAAGGAACTTTTCGGATATTACAATTACTGTTCTTCATATATGCAAAAAGAGCACGAAGTGATGGCACGCTTGGAAGGTCTGTTTCATAACGTCATTGAAAATCGAAAGTTAACTTGCAGAGATGAGCCTGTCGAAACGTTGCTCACCATTCTTGATGACCCGGAGTTTTACATGCCATACCTGTCACGTCTGACAGCCAAGTACGAGACTAGTAACTACCAGCTTTGGTATGTTGCTTTTCACATACTCGAATCCATCAGAATATCTGAGCACCTCAGATCAATTTACCAGGTCGAAGTGCTTTTCAAAAGAGACAACATCAAGCCAGTTCATTTGGAGAAACTGTTATTGAATATGTGCGTACTAGATTCAAATTATTTCGAGCGAATGCGCTTGAGAGAATCAATCTTGAACAAGTCCATTGCACTTTTCAGGAAAGAGAAAGAGTTGGACACTGTTGAGAGAAAAATAGAATCGTTGGCTTATCTGTTGGAGTCTTGTTTATGTAGAGACTGCGAAGCTGGCGAAAGCGATGAAATCAAGTTTTCTGTTTTCGATGTTTACGAAGGTACTGCGGAAGACCCTCAAATGGTCTTTGCCTCCATGGTCCAGACTCTATGCCAGTACTTCAATCTACCAACTCAACAAGAAGGAAACTACATCTACGTACTTGAGCGAAAACGAAACGACATCATCGGAAAAGTTCTGGTTGCAAAAAAAGCAATCAGTATAGACAATGAAAGTTGGCTCCATCATCAGTTCACTAGCACAGACGAGTATAAGAGTATGTTTTTGGGATACCGTCAAAATCAAGCGGCCCGTTTGAGACCAGTGCTAGACAGCCGGATTAGTGGGATTATTGGAGAGTACATCAAATTGGCGCAATTCGAGAACGGAGAATTAGATGAGCGACGTGACAGTTATTATCAAAGAACCCTTTCTGAAGATACTGTAAATAATTGTGCAATGAAAGTCGAGCACAAAACCTCAGTCTTTCTCTTGCTCGGGACTTCACAATTGACCACCAAACAGTCGGGGCGGTTCACTCTTTTGGCAAAAAAACTCAGTATGTCACTCCCAGATTCAGGGTTCGATCTGCTGAAATTTTCCAAAAAACTATAAGTTCACTTTGTCGGGTAGCGAGTTCAGTTTTTCTCACTCAAGAGCTGCAAGTGACACAAGCATTTTTCTTTGAAAGTAATAAAATACAACACTTATCCCTCCAATTCATACTGTGTACTCTGTAACCTCTTTTCGTATTGGTAGTGGGACGGATGATCGATAACTCGAACTCGCCCTAACCGCATCACCCCGTTAGTATTGACGTCCCGTGCGGGTTGCAGAGTGATGTCGCCGCACTTTCCCGAAATGGGTGTGGCTGTGTACACTCTATACAATCTTCCAAATCCTTTTTTCGATCGTTCGAGAACCTGCTTTCTTTATCTCTTGGAAAAAATCACGTTTGTATCACCACAGATTTCGAGGTCTGAGCCCAGCAGAATTCCTTTACGTCGTGAAAGTTTTCATTTCACTCTGTCTCATCGTGTAACGGAGCAGCTTGTTCCCAAAGTTACCATCAGCAAAAACTAAGTAATAGTTTGCTAATACCAAGATACAATTTCACTTTTTGGTATCAAATATGCGTACTCAGTGATTGACACAAAGCCTTCTTGCCTCGCAAAAGTTGGCCCTTTACTGAGGGAATCAACTAAATAATGTCTGAAGTATGCAAGCCTTGCTTAAGATAACGTTGGTCGCAACAATCTCAAAAGCACTGTGATCACTGAGCTAAGTCCAATTTGGCAGTCCAGATTTACTCATCTTTCCCTATTCTCCCCAAATTTCAGCCTCACAACTACTAATTGAACAATCATAGTAGGTTTCAGGCATCTGTTACATTGTTCTTTTGATAGGGAAGCACGGAGCTCGCTGCAATATGCATGCTTAATCGACAACGTCATGAATTAACTGCAAGTTTCATTTTTCTTTGTGAAAGAAGTTTCAGATTCCAAGTCTTATGGCAGTAGCGACCAACAATAAAGTGTAAATCTTGTATACACTACAAAGTTTCTCAATTGTTGCGCATGATACGCATAATCAACATCCAAGGAAACTCCAGTTGAGTCTGCATATCGCTTATCTCGCGCATGCACGCTGTCAAGAGGCTGAAGCTACACCAGAAAAACTTTGAGAAAGTCGATTCCATGTATAGCCTAAATTGCCACTCAGTGGAGGCCAAAAACCAGAAGCCTTCTCATCTCAGTCAAAATAAGCATAAATGTGCAAGATTCCCGATGTCAATTGGTCCGAGTCAACTATCTTTTCTCAAGGCATCACTTTTCAAAAATGAGGAACAGAACAGCTTTGTTTCACCAGTCAAACGTCAGCGCACTCGCTGGTACCACTGCAAGCAAGATTCAGTTGACATACAACTCATTTGAAGAGTATTCCCAACAGTTCTGCTACCGGCTCCTTCTGGAACAACTCTTCGAAACGGAGATATACAATTCCTTCTATATTAATTGGTCGCAAGACTCGCCTTCTACTGAGTTTTCTGCGACGTTTGATCACCAAGAAGCTATGTCTAAACTTGTTAGCATGGAGATGAGGCAATTGATTAACTTCCCATTTTACGTAGGTCAAATGGTGTTCCTCATCAGGAAGAAAGACACTAAACTCATCAGAAGACCTGAGTTTTGGGTTTGCAAAGTGAAGGGCCAAACTTTTGACCATAACTCATACGTTGTACAGTTTGAGGTGTATGATTGGAACAAGACAGTGATCCCTTCAGGATCTCAAGGAAATCAGTTTGCCATGATTGTCTGTGGTAAAAGCACGTCGTGTGCTATAGATGCAATGTCGCGCATGAAAAATCATAGGTTTTCCAAACTGCTACTGGGTAATACCCCTTTCGACAATGTGGAGACAGTTTTCGAACCAGACCTCAATGAAACAAGAAAGCTCAATGAAGCTCAAAAATTAGCTTTGAAAGAAGCTTTGAATAACGAGATTACCCTTTTGAGAGGACCTCCGGGAACTGGCAAAACGTCCGTGATATCTGCTTTGGTGTTGGAGTTTCTGATATTGGGAACAGAGCCTGTTGTGATTGTGGCAGAATCAAATGTCGCTGTGGATAACATCGCTTTAAAGCTCATGATGACACGCCAAAAATCTCGGATGATTCGCGTTGTCTCTAGTACAAAGCAAGAGGAGTATGGCCATGAGCACCCTCTAAGTTCTGTTTGCTTGCATAACAAAGTTGAGCTAACATTGACATCAGCGCAAAAACGTACTCAAAAGCTTTTGAGATCTGGAAAACAGGAGAAGATTTCTCGAGAAGAGTACCAAGATTGTCTCAGAGCGGTCACAAAAAAAGGTCAAGAGATTGCCAAAGAAGCAAAAATCATTTTAGCAACGACAGTTGCGATGGGAGGTGCCGTATTGAGGGAACTTGGACCATTTCCTGTAGTTATAATTGACGAGGCCACGCAATCATCAGAACCGCATTCCCTCATCGCACTGGCTGCAAATGGCATCCAAAAGTTCATTATGGTCGGAGACGAGGCTCAACTGAGTGCATTCACAAAGGTCAAGTCTCTTGAGATGTCCCTGTTCGAAAGGTTGTTGAAAAACGGAAGTTTCAGAAATGCTCACATGCTCGACACACAGTACCGCATGCGTCCTGAGATAAGCGACTTCCCAAAAAAACACTTCTATGGAGGAAAACTCAAAGATGGCAGTTTGAGGACGGCAACATACAATCTCCCAGCTCTACTTTTTTGGAACCATCACTTCGAAGAATCTTGCACTTCAGGTCGTACCTTTGTCAATGAATATGAAGCAGATTTGGTTATCAATTTGGTTGAATATCTTGTCGAAGAAAAAAATGTCACTCCCAATAGTATTGGCATCATCACTGGTTATGTTGGTCAACGGGAACTGATTTTGAAAAGTCTTCAAGAAAACATGTTACTGAATCCGGCTGATGAAGATGTCACGGTCTCTGTTCAGCCCGTCAGAAGAATCTTTGTTGCCACAATTGATGCCTTCCAGGGGAGGGAATACGATTACATCATCATGTCTTGCGTTCGCTCCAATAGCAATGGCAACATAGGGTTTCTCAAGGATAGACGAAGACTGAACGTTGCCATGACTCGTGCGAGAATTGGTTTTTATTTAATTGGCAACTCCGACTCATTGAGAGGTGGGAGTAAATTATGGGGGAAGTTTATCAAGAAATTACAGTGTGAAGGCTACTTGAAATCGGGAAAGCTTGAAATTTGATGAAGTCAAGTGGAAAGTACCAGGCTGACATTCGTACTTCCAGAGAATATTATTTTTGGCTACCTAATCTCCACGGAACGGGGAACGAACGGCAGAAAAAGGAACTAAATTCCCTGTTTGAGGTATTTAGAAAGGGAACGTTTTGAATTCAAAAATGTGACTATGAGCTCGGAATGTGTTCTTGTTACGAGTAAAAGATTTCCTTGGGATGTGTCTCAAAACGCTTCTGGAATCATTTAACTAACTAAAGGATGTCAAACTCAAGATCTCCTGAAAATTTTGAAATCCAGTGCATCCGTCTATTCTGGCTTGTTTTGGACTAAAAAGGTATATTCCGGCAATCACGCATACCTTTCGGGGATCTTCACGACCTTTGGGAATAAAAACTTCTTCAATACTGGGTGAGCATGGTTCACAAGATTTTGAGCTGGTGATTGGGTTTCGAGTCTCTCGCTCACAACTGAGATCTGTGTTGACCGCAACTCTTCTGAAAAGCGGCTTGAGCCACTTTACTAATTGGGTGGTCATGATTTCGAATTACAGGTCCTCAGCTGGACACGCCCAATCATAGCCAGTTTCATCCCATCTTATTTGATTGTTCTGGCGAAAGCTTTGATCTCCCTGAACCAAAGCTTAGCATGGAAAGTGAAGGGACGGTTCCAAACCGTTACTCGGCATCAATCGGAACTCCTGGAATAGTCAGCCCGGTTGCAATCATCCACAATGTGCTCGTCTTCCCACTTGTAATCTCGCAACCTTTTGTTGTTGTAGCCCTCAAAAATATCTGTAAAGGCATATATTTTCAGATAATCAATACATGAAAATGAAGTTACAATTCTCTGAACCGACACATGTCGGTTGGTTTGTTGGACTGAATGAAGACATAAAAATCAAAAATTTTGAGCTTAGAATTTAAAACGTCTTTTGAGTCTTGAAACCAACTGTCTCAAATGATGAAAGGTTTCTTATTTCGCTAGGTACGGAGTTTTCTTCTGTATATTATTGTTCATTGTCCGATTCTATTTTCACCATGGAATTTACTTAATTTTTTGAAGCCGCTCGCTATGTACGCCAAAGTTTATCAACCAACTCAATCTGCCTGATCGTTATTCTGAGCTTTTGAGATTCATCGTACACGCTAGACTTTGATCGGAGTTTTTGTGACAGAACTGATCAAACCCAAACAACCACAGACTCGTTTTGAAGCTTCATTGCGTGCCTCGGCGAATTGTGAAAAAAGTGTATTGAACATCAAGCAAGTCTAAATTGCAATCTACTTCTTCTGGAATACGGCCCACTGAAAACTTGCATATTTTTGTTTCCAGTAGATCTCTGATACAAATCAACATACAAGCTAAGTACCCGCTCAAGAAGAAGTAAAGTTCTCGCCAGTAAGCAGACCAACACCATACTTTTATCCAACTGTAGGTCACCTCTAATGTTATGTTCAACAACTTTATGCTGGCAGTTCTACATTCAAACATTGAACCAAATCTTAACAAGCTCTCGGGGGGAAGTTTGAGGGTCGGGAGCTTTGCATTTGCTGTCTGCACAATTAACTCTTGGAAATCAAGTATCAAATTCGAAAAAAAGCGTTTTTATATAACTTCCTATTCATGATGAACCATAGAATCGGAAATGCAAGTTCTTTAACTGTACTGGAAGAGGGTGAGGTTTGCTTTTTTATTCGATTTCCATCATCAGCAAAACGAGGTTTTTTTCCAGTGGAACCAATAGAAACAATCATCAACTTCGGTGTTACCTCCAAGTGTTCGGTCACTCATGCGAGGTATTTTAGATACATTTCATGCGAATCCAATACACGAACATTCTCGCCAAATCCACAATTTGCGCCAGTGTTGGTGTCTAAACTTGATCGATAAATTCAGCGATACAAGGTGCATGATTCTCCAATTTGTTGCACTTACAGAGATGAAGTATAATTGTTCCCTCCGAATCAGTCAATCTGGTGAGCAGCTATCTTGAAATCTCAAAGTGGTACTTTGATAACACACTCTAGCCTACTGATGAGTGATATTGGTAATTCAAGATCAGTCAGACTCGAGGTCGCAAGATTCTTATGAGTTCACTGAATAGGGCTTGCGCTAAACGTTGCAGCGCTCATCGACGAACAAAGAATATGTAATAGCAACTCCGGTTCGAAAGTAGTCAGGCTGCTATACTCAAGTTGATATGTTCCCAAAATGCGCACACTTGGAGACCAACAGATTATATATACTCTCAAAAAGCAACAGTGAAAACAGCAGTCCCAATGAATCAAGCCCACGGTAGATGGAACCCAAGTGAATCAGAAGACAAAAGAAGAGAACATGCGGAACAACATGTGCAACATTTTCGGAGGCTCACTACAAGAATAATCAGTCTGCTTTCTTTGGGTTGTGGACCACCTCAGTATTGATTTGTCAACTGAAAAATTAGGTTCCCTTTTCCAATTATTTGTTTTTGTGAGTCCCATCGCCGATAAACGTACTCGTATATGCCAAAAGACTTCATTTTGTCATTTATACTTAGCATAAGAAAGATGAAAGGGCTGATCTTTTGTTCCTCATTGTTTTTGAGCTCAACAGTGAAATGTCTCTCCGTTTGGAGAGTCACTTACCTCATACCCAAATTTATCAATTAATAGTCGAGTTTGAATTATGTTCTATCAAAAGTTTCAGCTTCGAGCGCTTCTGCAAGAATGCTTAGTTCAGGCTGTTCGCTCGCAAATTTCAGTAATGCCCTGAACAAGTAGACATTATGGCTAAAGACATCCTTGGCAAGTTCATTAGCATCCTGTTCCCCTCCCGCAACTAACTTAAAAAAACCTTTCACCAATGAAGGAATCTCAGTTCTCGCCATAATGATATTCAAATATGCCTTGCAGAATACGTTATCGCAACGTGAAATTTTCGGTATATTATCATCCCGGAGAGTCACCACCTTTCCCGACTCAGCTTCAGAAACGAACTCGCCATATTGCGACGTTTCTAAAAACACAATTTCGCACAAGTGTTGTAGCATAGTTGCAAACAACAGAGGATTCGAGTTCTCGGTACACTGATAACAGTCCAAAATCAACTGATCATCTCTTTCCTGCCTGATATTAGGCTTGTGTTGTTCGGCGATCAAAAAAGATTTCAAAGCCTGCAGCTTTTCAAACGGTGTCTTCGCATCTTGCACCACAGTTTGATATTGCCAAACGATCCGCTGAAACAATTGTTTCCTACTCTTTATCTTATGATAGTAGTGAGGATCGAACATGTTCACACTCAGAAAAAAATCATTAAGGTTGCCTGGCTCCTCTTCTCTAATCATGACATCAAATATGGTTTTGAAGACTGTCATGAGTCGATGTGTTTCAATCATTGCTGCTGCTGGTCTCCAGCAATAATGAACCCTGATCTCTTGCGCGAAAAGTGTTTTCAGCCCATGTTGCTCTTCAGGTTCTTCAATCAAATCTTTCACAAGCATGAGGAGTCCTTTTTTTTTCAAAAAGTCCCGCTGACTGCAAGTACGAAAGTACTCATAGTTGCTGGCAGCAGGAGTTTTGTATCCGAACCATCTTCCTTCGGTCCACCGTTCCCAGTACTCGTCGTCTCTGAGCACCCTGTTAAGGGTCTTGCAACTAGTCATCAAATTCTGAAGAACAGCGGGAGAAGACTCCTTTGCTATGAGAACCCAGAGTTCCAAAGGAAACATACCCAATCCACTAGTCATTTCCGATTACTTGGCTGGTTATTGAAACCGTTTTGGAGGCATCGACGCAGGATTGTTTTGATCATTTAACATCTCATATCAGATAAGCGAAACTAAAAAAAAAAAGCAAGTCCAGTAAAAACAATGCACATCGCTGATCTTCAACGGGTTAGTGCAAACCTGTAGCATACAGCTATAGGGTGGCGTGTACAAGTGGAATCAGGTATACTGCGACTTCAATATAGGAGAGATGGTTCATAGGATTAGTGATTTTTCTTCATCCCCTGATTTGGTTCGAACAAGACTATTACTCGGCTTATATACATCTCTCATGAGACAAACTTCTCACTTTTTTTTTCCTCATAATAGGGAGGTATACTTTGCCAAAGTCGCTCGGGTACCTAAAGCAGTTTTTAATGAAACTAAGTTGGCAAGGGTTGCAGGCTTTCGAACCAAAAAAGAAGATCATAAGAAAATCCGCTCATTCTTTTTACAGAAGTTCCGAAAACAACAATCATTTCCTTGATTTGAGTAGCGTAGGTGTAAACTACACTAATGTACACCACGTCAGTTCTCCCATGCAATTTGGAATAAAGTTGCATACAATCACGCTATGATGATGATTGTTTGCCTGACAATTGATTACTTCCGAAAACTTGAAATTCGACCACAAAAAAATGATTGGGGCTTGCTGCTTGCAGTGCGTTTGCTAGTCACCTCACTTTGACTGAACATGACCTCACTTTCCATAAACTTGAAAAATCACCAGCTAGGCAGCATTCCCAAGGCGAAAGTTGCTCAACAACAGATAGATTTAGAAGAGCGAACTCGAATGTACGCGTTTGAAAGGAAACGACAGAGGAAGAGAGGAAGTGATTTCTTCGTCGCTAAAGTTGGATCACTTGATCTCACCATCGCGCAAATATTGAAAGATTGTCAATCATCCCTGCTTGATCTCCCAGGTCAAATATGTCGAGAAATGGAGCGGCATTGTCAGGAGGTTCTTGGAGACACTGTTTTTTGTAATATTGATAGAAAATTTCCGTGATATTTGACGACTGGAAGGCTCAGGAGAATACGGTTCAACTCTGGGCTGCTGACCGACTGCCTCATAGGCGAAACAAAAAATATACTCTCTTCAAGGAGCATAAGAAATCACTCAAGTTTTCTACCTATTGTTCGGAAATCATGAACATGATGAAGTAACGATCGGTATCGTTCATTCAGCGATGTTGTCGAAGATTTCATGATCTGGCAGTCGGGTTGACTCGAGTTTCAAAAGTAGCGACGTCGCTACCCAGAATATGTTTGTAGTCTTACCTCAGCATATGGGCATAGTTTCAGGTACTATCAATTGGTACGGTCCGTATTGCCGTTGGCCAACTCAACCAGTCTGGATTTCTCATACGCCGCCAGTATTCTATCTGAGTGTATGAAAATGCCTTTTGAATCCATGCTCAGGTGATCATAACGGTCAATTGATTACTCTGAATACACCGAGGAACAACAACTTGCCTACCGATGGAGCGATCACAGATATACGTTTTTTTAAATTGACCCCAAATCGGTGAGAAACAGAACTTCAATGAAAAGATTGATTGCTTGTCTAAGAGTCGAGCTGTTTCATTGGACAATATAGAAGTTTATGATGCTTTAGCTGAGGAGCCAAGCTTTTGATAGGTATGAGCGGAATGCGGGAGCCGGTTGTGCGAAAACAACCTGTGAGCTGCGTGACCAAACAAGCATCACTATCATTGAAGAGACTTTTACGAAATTCATGGGTAGTGAGGAACTTGAAATCCAAGTAAAAAGATAAAGGCCTGGCCTGTGCCAGAGCGTCTTGCACGCAGTGTCGATCTACTGCTGTGAAGATTTAGATTATTCTGAGCTTGATGTGAGCCAACCCATCGGCTCATTCCAGCACCAAGAGAATACCATTCGGTATACTCCCGTAAGTTTCTTGTGAAAGATATTTGACTAACTTCGAGAGCCAAAGATTAATATGTCCAAGGGCCCATGTTATTGCTTTTTTATGATAAATATTCAGTTGAGTCAAGCCTTAGGTATTTATAAGCTTCTGAGTCAAGTGACAAGTCATTCATAAATTCACTTTGCTTGAATCTGTGAACTCAAGAAAATAGGTTATCGCTAAATCAATCAATCGACAGACTTTCTCCTCTCCTACAAGTAATATAGCTATGATGTCTGTTTTTGTGGACTGAACTACTTGTTGTCAAACTTAGCGACATATTGACGTCGGAGCAATTTGTGGCGATCCATTGAGTGACTACAAAAAAATCCCCTTTTTTTCTCTGATGAAAAGTCTGGGTGTGGAATAACTTGCTACTACAAGCAAGAATCCCACCTTAGAAGAAGCAGGATGCTATTATCCCAGAAAAGGATCTTGTAGCGATTGCTTGAAATCTGTTGGTCATACCTAGTGATATTGGCAAACCATTTAAAAGTACAACGTTCTTTTGCTGATAGGTTGTAGAACCACGTGAAACTAAAGGATTCAGTTCTGCAAGTTCGGTAATCTACATTTAGTGCGTGAATTTTCCGAAACGCTTAGAGTCTTGCGTGTAAATGTGCCCTGCACGACTTTCTTGGCTCGCGTCTTTATCAGTATTTGATTGAAGTCATTTTCAGATCTGCTTCTGTAAAGTTCCGAAAGGGGTTCCATGCAGAGCCACTTAAACCTGGGATTTCCTCAAGCACACATTCAAGCTCATGAAACTTCCTACGTTTTGTTGAGTTTCGCCAAATCCCTCAATCATTCATCAAATCTTCTTGCACTAATTGGAGCTATCGCAAGGCTTAACAACACCAAGTCTCCATGTGGTCATGCATTTTGATGAAAAGCGACATTGACCGATTGCTTGAGTTACACAGTTCGTTGTTGGACCGGGCCTGAAAGTGGAGAAGTTACAATTAGAACAATAGGAATTTGCGTAAGTTGCAGCGTTGGTCAACAAGGGTACCAAATAGGTAAAGATTTTTGCCATTCTAGTGAGATTCTATCGGAATAAAACTATAAATCCAGGTGCTGCATTTTTTCAGAGTTTATTGTTCTCCACATTTGTCCATTGTTCTGGAGTTTTTGTGACATCGCCTCGGGAAGATAGTAACTTAATGCAGTCGCTTTACATCTGAAAAAAACTTTTGTTTTGTATGACTAACTCCCCAAGTTCTTTTCTAGACTGCCCGCTCGGGATGATCCCCGCACATAGCGGATGATGTGATTAGTGGTTGTGGTTTTTCTCAATGCATTATTGGTGCCAGTGCCATGGCATATATAGAACAGATGCCGCACCAAAAGTTACAAGACAGCGAGTGCCCCTTTGCACTAGTAAGAATCAAGTGATCAACGAAGATGTTTTTTCTCACTTGTTTCTTAGGCTTGCTAAGGCTAGCTCACTCGGTCCCTTTTAGTAATACGCCGCTGGTCGATACAAATAATGGTACGATCACTGGTCTTTATATCGAGGAATACGACCAGGACGCATACTTGGGAATACCTTATGCAGAGCCGCCAGTTGGCTCATTGCGTTTCGAGAAACCACATCCTTACAATCGCTCATGGTCAGATGTGCAGATTTTTGACACTTATGGCCCTACCTGTTACGCAACAGGAGGCACTGACAATAGTCATTTGCCTCATTCTGAAGATTGTCTCTCATTGAATATTGTCAAGCCTCATGGCGACTACGGAAACCTTCCTGTGGCCATATGGATTCATGGTGGTGGATTCTATGACGGTAGCGGCTCTCGGCCAGCTTATAACCTATCGTTCATTGTTGAAAATGGTGTGAAGATTGGAACTCCGTTTGTCGGGGTTTCGATCAACTACAGACTGGGTGGGTTTGGTTTTTTGAACTCGCAGGAAGTGGTCGGAAGAGGACTTACAAATGTCGGTCTGCGCGATCAACTCAAAGCAATTGAATGGGTGCAAGAGAACATTGCGGCTTTTGGTGGAAACCCTAACCATCTCGTTCTTTGGGGTGAGTCTGCGGGTGCAATTTCAGTCGGCCATTTGCAATTCTCTGGCTACTTGGACTCATCAGTTAAGGGCCTCATCATGCAGAGTGGTTCAGTTCCCATTGCAAATGCGATTGAGTCTCTTCCAGGAAATCAAACTGACTATGACCAGACTGTCAACTATTGCAATTGTACGGAGAGCGACGATACCCTTGAATGCTTGAAAGCAGTCCCCATCGAGACACTACAGTTTAGCTGGAATATCACAAATGGGGTTACTTCACAAACTTTTGCATTCCCATACGTTGATGGAGATGTCGTTCCAGCTTTTGGAACCACGTTGATTAAAGAAGGCAGATTCTCAAAGATCCCAACTCTTATTGGTGCGAACACGGATGAAGGTGCGGTATTTGTTTCAGACGCATCATTGAACACAACTGAAGACTTCCAGAACTATATTCGGTCGCTTAGTCCTTATCTCACTCAAACTGCGCTTGACAAACTAACCGAATTGTACCCATTTGATGACCCTGAATTCAGTGTTCCTTTGGATCCGACATACAACAGCACGCCAGTCGTTTATCCTGATTCATATGGTCCTCAGTTTCCAAGAATTGCAGCTTTTGTTGGTGACTTGAGTTTCTCTGGAACTTCAAGACTTACAGCCAGAGCCCTTGCTGAGTACGACGTTCCCGTTTACAAGTACAGATTCAATATTCCAGACTTGGGAACGGAAAATAGTAGTTATGTGGGAGCCACTCATTTTCAAGAGGTTGTGTATGTTTTTGATAACGACCAAAAGCCCGAAGACGACACTTTAGGTGCCACTTGGAACTCAGATTCAAATAGTCCACTCATCGCCAAAACGATATCAAAAATGTGGGCGCATTTTATCACAAACTTAGATCCAAACTTCCAGGATCCCAGATTTGCAGGCGAGAACTTTCCGGCTCCGGAATGGCCAGTTTACAGCAAAAGTCCAAAGAATATGGTTTTTGACCTCAATGGATTCTATATTGAAGACGATACTTATCGTGAGGAGGCCCTGAATTATCTTTTTTCTGTCTACCACCAATTTGAATATTACCGTGTGCGTTGATATCGCAATGAATGATGATACCGCAGTGATTGATGATACCACTTATGAAAAAAATGAGTCTTCTTGTTTACACAATTGTATAGTTCAAATTCGTTTGTGCCACCCCCAAGGTTTCAGTTTTCAGTAATTTTTTCTGGCGTACTTTGCATCACCACTCTGAACACAATTGGATGTTTCACCGTGCAGGATATCATCAGATTTATCATCCGCAAAGCATCGGTGCTCCTGTTTTTGTCAAATGGTCGGTGGCCATATTTTGGTACAATACCAGCCTGATTCAATACTACTCGTATCTCAATTAATTCTGGTTTCCTGAAAGAGTTTTTGCTCTCAAAAAATGCTGATCAAAAGAATAATTACCAAGAGAGCCCGTCTGGTGACAACGTCACCAATTTTGCATTTTTGCTGATTTCTGTAGATCAAACGCTTCAAACAGTTGGCAGGAAAAAGAGACTCCAATTACAAGTTGGACCTGCGAGATATATGGGCTCATTGGCTACTATTCCTTGGGAAAGTGTAATATTTTCTGGAAGTACTATTTCGTCAGCAATGCAAGTATTACCAATGAAAAGGCCAAAACAATACTTGCGAGCACAAAAACATCAACGAAAAGAAAAGCATAGCCATAGCTTGTCGCTTCCATAACTGGTTGCACCGAATAAGTAGCTGCTGATCGTTTTGGACGAACAGAGTTCACTAGAATAGCCTTCAAAACATTAGTAACATTTGAATTGACAATACGGCAATCTAAGGCTTGATGAGCAATTATCAAACACATCCGGGAGCTAGAGCTATCAAGTGACTGCGTTCATGGTCACTTTATCCTCAATCAGGCTGTCAAACGCTGGGTAGAAGGAACGTGGCATGAAACTGTGAACTCTCGGTTCTGATTTCTTGAGATTCTTGATTTCATTGTTTTTTTGACGAGGTAAAACACCAAGTGATTTGGTGAACGAGCAGTGATCGTTCCATTGATAACTCCAACAAATCGACCAGCGCACATTATTTTGGGGGCGGCGGAAGAAGTTTCGCGGGGATCCTGATATAGGTTTTGAAGGAGGTGATTGAACGAAACAATACCTGCCTATATGCCTTGGAACCGCATGTAAAAACAAAACCAGCAACGACAATCTCACAACAACCATCAAAACAATGGCCTGTTAGAGTTTCGCCAATGAGTCATTGCTTCCAAATCTCACAGCTTGAAGCTTCTTTGGGTCGGCTTCCCGGAAAGATACTCTTGGCATGTCTGCAATCAGGCTTGAGCTTGACTATTCAACCTTCGAAGGATCCTTCTTGAACTCAACATGTGATCTTTTTTCAATATTTTGTTTTCAGAAATGAAATCTTGCAGCAAGAACCTAACTTCAATATTGGGAAGAAATATGACAGAAACTATTTCCCGCATGAAAGAAATAGAAGAAACACAAATCAGCACCGTCGAGGGTGGCCATTATGAGGTGCCAGCATCGTCTTCCAGGCGTTTGGAAATTTTTCCGCCGCTGATCACGTCAGTCATAGATCCTCATCAATAATAGAACTCCATTGCGGAACAAAAAGAGGATTGGAAATCATATTCACCTATTTGGTGGACATGTGATATATCTTCAACAACTAAATGAATGAAAACCTTGTAAGAAGTGGTTCGAAGTTCGTTCAAGATACTTAGCAAAAGATTCGGTACCGATCTAATGAACTATATCAATTGCACTCTGTAGGCAAGACAGACAGCGGATGTTCACAAGACCTCAAAGTG
The DNA here is from genome assembly GCA_003706155.2 of Ogataea glucozyma. Lineage (NCBI taxonomy): Eukaryota > Fungi > Ascomycota > Pichiomycetes > Pichiales > Pichiaceae > Ogataea > Ogataea glucozyma. The sequence goes on from PPKO02000045.1 coordinate 23,843, forward strand.
AACTTCCCTGCAGCGGAAATCCGAGAGTGATTACGAATCGCAAGATCGGCTACTCAAGTGAATATCTACCTCTGCGTTTCGATGAAGGGGCCTGAGATTATTTTTGAATGGTGAGCCAAATAGCCCTCAGAGTTTTATATCTCCATACCAAAAGAGACGTATACTGAGTAGCTGAAAAGAGATAGAAATGATTCTTCGGTTCAATTCAATCTAAGGAGATCTTTGCATGTATATTTGAGTTTGTGGAGGCCCGAGGTAAAGTCTGAAAATTGGAAATTTTTTGTGAGTCTGATCGGTGTCAGAATACCCGCCAGGACTCAGTACCTCTGAATACATCATTGTTCTTCGTTCTCTTTCCCAGTCATGATTGTATTTCAGTGAGTTTGTGCATGTTTTGAGACGTTTGATGAAACGCGTTGTGCTAAAATTGAATTAATTCCAGAAATGCTGGCATGCAGACTAGAATCACAAGTGGTATTCACTTGCAATTACTAAGCTATCTTATCACCTTGAAAAACTTGAATTATCCATCTTGTTACGTCAGAGCCCCATGAAAGTAAAACCTCAAGCGGTTCTAATGAATTTGTGCCCGTCCTGGTGAAACTCCGCTACCAATATCACAAGAGATTACCAGAGCTTTACATACAGACCAACAAATATCTATGCTGGCTTTAGTACAAGATAGTAGTAGACTCATTACCATTTTGAAACAAACCTAGCTTTTAGAAAACTAAATATTTATTTTTTCAAAATCACCGTGAATTCTTTATCACTGGAACTCTGGCCCATCAAAGCCAAACAAAGTGTTTGTCATCGCGTAGAATGTTTGACGGCTAGCGCAATGCACAGATTCTCAAAAAACAGTCGAACTTTTATTTCTATAAATCTCTAAGTAGCTCTGTTGGTATGCAGATCAGCGGTATCCACGTAGCTCTCGTCCAGTTGCGCGGTCGAGTTGACCCCGAGAAGCCTCATGTTGAGCAGCACCTCCTCCTTGAGAATTTCCACAGCTTTGGACACACCTTCGGCTCCGTAAGCGGACACCGAGTAGGCAACTGGTCTTCCCAAACCGACGGCTTTGGCACCAAGGGCCAGAGCCTTGACCACGTCAGAACCTCTTCTGATTCCACCGTCGATCAAGATGTCAATTTTGTGGTAGGCGTTGTGTGCTCTCAGTTTCGGAACGATTTCTTCCAGCACTTCAATGGATGACCTGGCAGTGTCCAGCTGGCGGCCTCCATGATTGGACAAGATGATTGCGTCTGCGCCATACTCCACAGCCTTCAATGCATCCTCGAAGGTTTGGATTCCTTTCAGTCCCACTTTCAAAGAGGTGTTCTCCTTGTAGAACTTGATATCGGACCAGTCGAAATTGTCATTGTGATGCTTCACTTTCACAAAGTCAGATTGTCCCAAAAATCTCAACTCAGATTCTCTTCTACCCCTCTGGGCTGTGTCAACAGTGAAAAAAATAGCTCCAATTTTTTTTGTCTTCTCTGCATTTCGGATCAATTCTAGCGTTTTTTGACGATCAGTGTCGACGTAGACTTGCATCCACTGGTTTAACGGCCCTGTGTTGATGGCGGTGATTTCTTCGATTGGAGCGGATGAAAGCGATGGGAGCATCTGGACGACTCCCGATTTAACGGCAGCCCTTGCAATTTCCTTATCTCCCTCAGGATGACCCTCGTGTGCTCTAGCATAAGCAGTAAGATAGAAGGGAACTGGCATTCTTTGTCCCAGAACCTCAACTGACGGGTCCACATGTCTCACTCTTCTCAGCACTCTGGGCTTGAAGAAAATTCTTTTGTAAGCCGCCTCGTTCTCCCTGAGAGTGACTTCATCCGATGATCCGGTTCTGTAGTATGCCCAAATGTTAGGTTTCAAGGTATCTTTTGCAACTTTGGCAAAGTCTTCGAGGTTATAAATACAATCGAGACTTGGCTTTTGATATGGCTCGTTGGTTGACTCGGTGTTTAAACCTTGTATAAGTTTCGTCTTGATATCTATTGGGAGATTTTTCAGCTGGTATGATTTTCCGTCAATGACAGCGAAATCCATAGCTCCGAATCCATATTTAGACAGTGCTTTGCTGATAACTCTCATTTTGGCGTTGTCGTCAACTCTAACGCTCGATCAGGTTCACTACGACTACACATTGTTGGTGTTGAAGATGTACACTTTGTATCCAGAATTGACAAGGTTGGTTTTGGAGAGCATATGACACAGATCAGATGCCGAGCATGAGAAATTACACAAAAATGAACGAAAATGACGCGAACTCATGCCATTCAAAACGGGATCTGAGGAAGTCAGAAAACAAAATCTGAAAAAATAAAAAATGCTCGAATAAGAAAACCCACAATTTTTTTTCAATCTCTATTATTATCGAACCACTTTTTCTTCACGTACACGGTGTACCCGAGCTATGTGAACGGCTGTAGAGGCATTTGGGACTTATAAAGTGGTCAGCACCATTAGACTGCCGGGTTCCTCGAGTTCCTCGGAGAACACCCGCCAAATGCACTACGAGCTAATCCCAGATCTCGCGCAATTTTTTTTTTCCCCAGTCCGAAAATTTTTCATTGCTTGCAAATTCATAGCCCGCGCGGGGCTTACCTAATCATACTTATCCGATATGTAAAATTATTTGTCGGCAGCTCTTGGCTTCTGGCTGTGCGAGTTTGATGCCAGAAAACATTCACAGAGTAAATCAGCTCCTGCGAGGCGAGTCCATCGAGCTATTTCACCGATATGACTCTGCTCAACTTTGAACACCCTGTATGAGTACTTTGATCACGTCTGGACGGCCAGCTTTGACAAGTTCAAAAGCTTTTTCTGCATCTTCAAATTCAAATCGGTGAGTGATCAGCGGCTTGACGTCAATTTTGCCTGAAGAAACGAGATGAATAGCTGTTGGATACACTCCAGCAGAGTACCGAATGCTACCCGTCCATTGTAGCTGTTTGATAAGGGCTTCAGTGACCGGGAAATTGACAAACTCTCTGCCCATTCCGGCCTGCACAAAACGACCTTCTGGCTTAATCAGGTACACCCCCACTTGAATGCATGGCTCTGCCCCTGTGGCCTCCAAAACAACATCAGGAGCATTTCCTCCGAGCAGCTCTCTGATTTCGGCCGAAACCCTCAGTGAAAATTGCTCTGGACTTTTTTCAGCCTCGTCCCGGATTGGCATTCGGTACACTGAATCGGCCCAGAGACTGTTGGCAACTGCGAGTCTGCTTTCGGAAATGTCAATTCCTACAACTTGCTTACAAGCGTAGCTTTTGGCCACTGCTTGGCACAGAAGTCCAATGGGTCCACAACCCATCACAACCACCGAATCTGTCGCCCTTAGACGAGCTCTCTTGCAGATTTGAACTGCCACACTCACTGGCTCTATCATTGCAGCTTCTTCCATGTCCATGTGGTTGGGAATTTTGTAGACATAATCGTAAGGAACGCAGTAGTATTTGGCCAGGGTGCCGTCGTCGGGAGGCGTGGCTGCAAACTTCATTCCCTCGCAATGGTTGTACTGACCGTCTCTGCAGAAGTGGCAAAAGCGACAAGGAACTCCGGGTTCGATGGCAACTCGGTCACCCACTTTGATTCCAGAAACCTCTGCACCCGCTTCCACAACAACCCCGCTCGATTCGTGGCCCAAAATCATCTCTTGGCCCTTTTGGAGAATGTACTTGCCAATCCGACCTTTCTGCCAGTAGTGCACATCGCTCCCACAGATGCCAGTCTGGGCCACATGAACTCTCACGTGTCTCGGAGAGTCCAGCTCTGACACGGGACGGTCTTCAAAAGCAACTTTTCCAACCTCTTTCAGGACAAATGCCCTGTTCTTCTCGGTCATTGCTTATGTTCTTCTGTTATTGAGCAATTCTGAATGAACTTTGGACTTGAACAATTTTTTCCCCAGATGGTTACGCGGCTTTATAAATGACAGCTCCCGGAAAATCACCTTCCCCACTATCTCCACAATAGGGTGACTGTCACCCTCACCAATCGGATTACGCCTTTGTAATTACAAGGGATGATCTGCAAGACGCTGGCACAAGTGCGACCTAGGGCGACTGTTTACTCGCTATGCCGTCGAGCGCAGCTCCGCCAATCAGCACTCAGTATGACAAGTCGATTGGATTCATGAAAGGTTTGGGTTGATGATTGAGTGTATTGCTCTCGTTGATTGAAAAGACTTCTTGTTATGTTTTTGCTTCTCTGGAAATTGACTGAGCCGCATGTAGAAATTCGTGATGCGGAACTCACCACATTTTGGTTAGTTTATTGTCGACTGCTCTTTGGGATTTTTACCAATCTGCATTCACTTCGTTACTTATTTTGAAGAATTTGTTTTTTACAATCACGACCCAAATCCTTATCAAAACTCATTACAATATCTTCGCTAATTGGCTACCGTACCGTGTCGCATCGCATCCTTTTCAGTTGCAAAGCTCACAGATTCACTGGCAACTCGCCTCGCAAAAGATCCGTCGCTATTTGCTCATTAAACTTCTTCGACGTGTTCCATATCGGCCTTTTTGGACTCATTCGCACTCAAAACCACGCGTTCGTGTTCCCGTGTGTCCTCTTCCCCATCAAAAATACGGGCCACTTCTTCCAGAGAATAGCCCTTTGTCTCGGGGTAAAACAGATACGTGTTGATGCAAATCAGCACCAACAGCACACAAAAAACTATGTAGTACTTCCAGCCTATGTTGTCCATAGCGATAGAGTTGCAGAAAGAGGCCACTATCAGTGCACCATAAACACCGATGAGCTCCACAGTGATACCCTTGGAACGCAGGTGATAGGGAAAGATCTCTGTTGGATATGCCAGCAGCAACGGAGTATAGGCAATGTCGTAGTGGAAGTAGAAAATAAAGATGAATCCAACAACGGCTCTTCCTGCAGCAGTGGAGCCATGAATTTCGAAAGTGGCCGAACATGCCGTCCACACGATATATGAGCATAGCATTCCAACACCGGACCACAGCAACAATGTTCTCCTGCCCAACAGATCCACTAACAAAGCGGCACAGGCAGCAGCCAGCAGGTTAAAAATCTGAAGAATTCCGTTGATGAGAGTTTGCATTGTCGAAGAGGTAATCCCAATGCTATCCAACACCAGTGTCAGGTAATACGAAACAATAGCGATTCCGTTCCATTGGGCAAAAACACCGAGAGAGACAGCAATGTAGGTTCTACGAAGGTTGCCTCTTGTGGCCACAAGGTCACTCCACTTGGACTGGTGTGACTCGGACTCCTTTTCAAGAGCAGCCACGATCTCGCATATTTCAAGCTCAACTAGCTCAGACGTCTCGTCTCCGTTGGCATGGTGCACCGCCAAAATTTTGCGCGCCTCAGCCACGCAGTTCTTCGACACCAGCCACCGCGGACTTTCAGGCACAAACACAATAAAAATCAATTGCACAACAGGGTACCCAGCTTGTAGTATGGTGGGGATCCTCCAAGCCCACGTGTCACCACGGCCATCAGTACCAAAACAGGTCCAAGAGGCCAAAATAGCTCCCAAGTAGTACAAACACCAGTACATCGACGTCAACTTGCCTCGATGCGGCGGATAGGCTAATTCAGCCACAAGCATTGGCGAAGGCTGCACCACCAGCATTCCGGCCGCTCCAACAACAAAACGTGACACGATCAGCTGAGCCAACGTGGTGGATGATGCTTGAATGACTGTTGCAATAATGATTCCAATCAAACCGCTAATCAAAACTTTTTTGCGTCCGAATCTGTCGGACATCCAGCCAGTCAGGGGTAAGATCAAAACACAGCCACAATTTTGCGCCGCATTGACAAACCCAAGCATAGTACCATGAGGATTATGAAAGTAATCCTGCCACTCTGTCAATGATTGGAGACCATTCATAAGTGAACCGTCGTACCCAGCCACTGCGGAACTCAACAATGGTACAATGAGCAGAGCATTCAACTTTAGTAAGTGGGGCACTCTGTACCAGGGCTTGCCGTAGTCTGGCAAAACTCTTGCGAGTTCCGGACCACAAATCTCCTCGTTAGTTTGTAATTTCAGCGACTTCAGCATTTTGGGTGTTCAGAGAAAGGCTGATTCACAAGAGCTGTATTTGAACTGCTAAAGACCCTACTTATATAATTGCTGGTTGTGTGACAGCCAACTCCGAAGCACAGCCCGAATAGGGTGAGTGTGGCCCCACAAAATCTGGGGTAAAAAAAGGTGGGGTAGTAAAGAAAATGAAAAAAACTTGAAAATTTTGAAGATATGAAAATTACTCACTTCACAAACAGCAAAACCCACCGTCCACAATGATGTCTGTGCCTGTTGTGTAAGTGGAAGCATCACTTGCCAAGTACAGGTAGACCCCCTTGAGCTCTCTCGGGTCTGCATCGCGACGCAGTGGGATCTGGGAGTACCAGGCCTCCTTCATTTCCTCACTAACATCATAGGAGATTGGAGTATCGATATATCCGGGCGAGACCGAGTTGACACGAGCAAAGCCAGCCCACTCAACAGCCAGAGACTTGGCCAAATGAATGACCCCCGCTTTTGCAGCGTTGTAGGAAGCTTGGTTCTGTGGTTGGTTCACGATGTGGCCTGACATCGACGCAGTGAAGATCAAATTCCCAAAGCCTTGATTTTTGAACACTGTTCCTGCAGCACGGGCGCAGTAGTAAGCTCCATTGAAATCTGTGTCGACAATTCGGTGCCAATCTTCGATTGTTTGATCCAGACCAGCAGCCTTCGCAGGGATCCCTGCATTGGCAATAAACACATCTAGTTTTCCGTCAAAGTCGTTAAGAGTGTCTTGCACCGCCTGTTCCACGTCGGGCCACGATTTGACGTCCACCTTGTAAGCTTTGGATTTAATACCGTAAGTGTCAATCAGCTCTTTGGCCAACTCCACTGCCTTGACATCTTGGTGGTACCACAAAGACACATCTGCTCCCGCTTCAGCCAGAGCACGGGCCACTTCGTGAGCAATCCCTCCCGAACCCCCAGTGATAATTGCTGTTTTCCCCTTAAGGGAAAACATCTCAAAAACACTGTTGGGGAGAGTTGGATTTGGCTTTCTGATTGTCATTTGGGAGCGATAGTGAATATTCAGTAAAAACGAACAAGGTTGATTGGGATTGCTTGAAAAGAATGCGGGGTTACGCGGCTCCAAAGAAGAGGGGCCCAATAATTATTTATACCAAGAGATTTCCTAATTCTTCTTGAGTTGACAATATTAAGATGAGTCGACTGTCACCCTATCAAATAAATTCAGATTTTCTTTTGCCACTATTGACAATGTCGTGCAAGGAGTGCACTCGCCGCAAAGCTGCGTGTACCAGGGAAATACCGGAGTGCAGTGTCTGTGTCAGGTACGGAAGACACTGCCTATATGAACGACATAGCCGGACCCCACTCACACGCAGACATCTCACAACCGTGGAAGAAAAATTACGCGTTGCGGTACAACTTCTTGAGTTGCAATTGCCCGGTACAGACATTGATTCCTTACTAACATCACAATCCAAAAGACCAAGTACGCCGCCTGCGATGTCACCAGTTGTGGCGGTGCAGACTGAGAATTTTTCGGGGCCGTGTGGCGTAGCAGCCCCTAGTCACAGCCACCAGGTGGCTCAGCTTCTTCCTGTGGCGATACGTGGCGACATCCAGGGCCTTGCAAAAGGAGAGACAACTAAAACAGACCGTGTGGACTGGGACGAGCGCACAGACTCCCCACAGTCGGCCGACGGAATGGCCACGGCAGGTCAGAACGGGTATTTGGGCACCACTTCGAGCGCAGCACTGATTAAAGTTGTTGGCTTGATTGGTCTCGCCAGAGGCTTAGATGCCCCGACAAGCCACATAAGAACGACAACGGCTACAGGGTTCTCCAAGTCTTTCTTGGAGCACTGCATTAACTGCTACTTCGACACATATCATTTATCTTACCCAATTCTGCACCAGCCACTTTTCATGGCTCAATTCCATGAAGTTGTGGCGCCGCCTCGAGAAGGATGGAAAAGTTTAGTTCACATCGTCGCGGCGATCGGCGCGTTCATGTCTGCCACTTCATCTTCAGAAGACGTTGATCTCCAGCTGTACAGCATTGCGAGGTCAGAGATTTCACTCGAGATGTTGGAAGTTGGTACTTTGAGTCTTGTCCAGATGTTCACGCTCATGTCGAATTACTTACAGAAACGAGATCGACCAAATTCTGCTTACAATTATTTGGGTGTGGCTGTGCGCATGGCTCTAGGTTTGGGCTTGCACCGCGATTCAGGGCCCGACAACCACGCAGATTCCCTCTCGACCCAGGAATGTCGAAGAAGAGTCTGGTGGTGCCTTTATGTGTTTGATTGTGGCCAAACAATCACGTATGGTCGTCCTCTAGGGATTCCTTGTGCTGGGATCGATTCTCGGCTACCGCTCAACGTTTTCGATGATGACCTGACTTCGCTTACCACATCCGTGCCGACAGAAGCCTCTCAGCCAACATGCTATACTAGCTTGAGACTCCAGGCCAGCTTCCACATGTTAACAAACGGGATATATGAACGGATCATCTCTGAGCCGTACCCATCTGCAGAGATGCTGCTGAAATGGGACCAGCAATTCATTGAGCGTTGGGAACATTCAGTACCAGACTACTTCAGCAAAGACGCTGAAGTTCCTCCCAAGTTCAAGCTAGCACACAATGTACTGGAATGGCGGTGCCGAAACATGCGGATAGTGATGTACAGAAGGTTTATCTTGGATGGAATGATTTCCCCGGAGGCCGAGAGCGTGTGTTTGCAAGAGTGCCGAGCCACAATTGGTAGCATGAGACGTTTTTGGAATGCCAAGTCAATATACACCAGAATGGACGCGTGGTATACGCTATACTTTTTGATTCCGGCAGTGGTCATGCCACTCGTCCATGCCAAAAAGACTCCAGATTCAGAGTTTGTTGCCGAAATAAGCACAGCCCGTGACATTGTGCGTGAGCTGTTGCATCTTTCACCGTTTGCCAGCAGGATCCTCGATCTTCTTGACCATTGGGGGGAGTCTAGCACTGCAGAAACGCCGACAAGCCCTCTTGATGAGTTTCTGCAAAGCATGCTTTGGCCAGCATCGTTTGATATATGAGAGAGAAACCCTTACTTTCTGAATATTGATTTGAACTTTTCTCCAGTATTTCCATGAAAGAAGTCGAAAACTGCGTAATTTGTAGAGAATTGGAAGGTTTTCTCAGACTACACTTCTTTCTTTGAATGAGTCATGACTTAGTAATCACGCTCAACATCAGATGACACTCATGGTAATTGATAAATTGCAAAGTGATTCATGTCCACATTAGCACAATCTGGATTTCTCTTCAGTATCGAATCGTCAGACCAGTCTTATCTAGTTTTTGAACAAATTGTCGTTGAATATTCGAATGGCTAAATATATTCAAGGATAATCGTGCCTGGAATGGAAACCAATCGTTATGCTTCGCTGCCAGACTTGCTTTGATACGGCATCCCTCGCTCAAAACGCAAAAAACTCACCACATGAAATATTGTTCTCGAACACATCCACCCCTGTTCGAATTGTGAATCTGCTACCTCATTTGGCTGCCACAAAACTTTGTATGAGCCAAGAATCTAACTTCGCCGAGGTAATTTTCGATTGTTTGGCGGCGCGGCGCGGCGGTACCTTTTTCCTTTTCTCACCTGCACATCTTTCCATAAAAGGAATAAATTGTTTTCTGTATTGTTGGATGAGTGCTCAAAGAGTTACGCCTGCGCAGTGAAACGAGCAGCAGTGAAGCCCACATAGAGTGGCACAAGCTCGTGTGATCTCGCGTCTGCAGCAAATGGAGTTCAGAACTTTACTTTGACTGGACTAACACTCACCACCAAGATTGGAACGGAATTCAACCAGGTCTAGAATAGATGGGATTTTCGTTGAGCTATATGTGGGTCAATGTGTCTTGCAAGCACCTGATTTTGAGCAAAGGTCCGACAATCCCGACTCACCGTGGTTTGAGCAATTATATTTGGGCAACTAAATCACACTTGATGCCTTGATTCGAAGATCGGCGTTTGAGCTTTATGACTACCAGATGTCGCAAAATGAAGAATCGCCAGACCTCCACAGACAGCTTCTCAGCATTAACGGGAAGGGGTTCGAGCCCAGACAGATTGTTGCACGCTACGCATTCGCTAGACTAAGGAGTTTACAGCACGATTCAGATTATGCAAGAAATCGATATGCAGAGCTTGTGAACCTCATTGAGAAACTCAGGAAGATCTTGGAAATATTGACGCTAGAGTCGCAAGCTCCGGGCATGCTTCATACAGATGGAAAGGGCAAAATACCAGATCGTGTCCTGCTCCTAATCAGGGACTGTAACCAACGGGCAGTTATAGCCAGGGAAAAATTGATCGGCCTTTCAAAGCAAATGAGGAAACTCAATCGACAAACAAGATTATTCCAGCAGGAGGTCACTGCTTTTGCTCAAATAAACAAAGTGATTAAAGTCATAGAGGTGTACGGAAGGATCAAAGACAAATAATCAGAGTTTCTACCAAAGTAGTACAAAGTGAATGTAGGCGGATGAATGACCATTGATATCAAACAAGCTGCGTGATTATAGAGATTGCTCCAGGCTGATGTTTACTTTCGGGCCTGCCTTTGATTTGCCTCGCTCCAGTTGCATTCTCTCTCAGTAATTGCAACTAGACTGTTTGTTGAGTAAAAATGAGTTGTTGAGAGTTCTTTCATGAAGAGAGATTCTACTGTTAGTTCATTAGTAATTTCCACGAGATTGTACTTTCGAAAGAACCCGACAGTGGAAAGTTACACAGCTCGGATCGGTGGACTCAATTGCAACCGAAGAAGGCAGATTCGAATGCTTAGTTTTATGTCCTACTGAACCTTAACTTTTCTTGGCAAAAAATGCCTCTACTCGACGCCAAAAGACTGCATAAACCATAATACATTGAATAACAAAAGAAAGGCCTTGTTACTTTTCAACGCGTCTGGTTTATGCACTCTCCGCAATATTTTTCCATGAAATTGTCAGCTGGAACGCACAGGCGGTTAAACTTACCAAACTCAAATGTGGTCACACTTCCTTTTCTGCGCATAACCATAAGTGAAACGAGACAAGACCAGTCAAGACCCCATATAATGTTGGAAACTTATTCAAAGGTCGCCTGACATTGAAGTTTTCATTATGATTCGGATTGGCTACTGTACTGCGCTCCTGGCAATTAAGCCACTCTGCTTCGAGGCTGCGGGGTCACATCAAATATTCAGTGTATAGTTACTCTATGTGACTCAATAAATCACTTTTAGTTATTCAACATGTGCTCTGACTACACGTAATAAATGGGTACCGAACTAATATTATAAACACAAGAATGAAATTGCACGAAATCTATAGCCAATGAAAATCAAAAAATTTAAACCTCTTCAAATCTTCCCTCCTTCTCAGAATCACTGTTTGAAGTCATGAGGCCCTCTTCTCTGGTCTCAGTGGTTGGCTTGTCATCAAAGAGATTCAACTTGTTGCCCTCATTCTCAACTTCTTGCATGGTGAGCTTTGGCATTCTTTGAGCAATCAAGAATGGACGAGTCTTCTCTTCGTAAGCTCTGGCAAAAATGATATCAATCTCTTCCAAAGATCTACCAGCAGTCTCTGGGTAGAAGAAGTAAATGATAGGAACGTAAATGAAGTTCATGATGGCAAAGAACAAGTAACATCCCCATCTCGATGTGTTGATGAAAATTGGAGTGAACATCACAACAGCGAAGTTACACACCCAGTTGGTACAGGTGGAAACAGAAGTAGAGATGGTTCTGGCTCTAGAAGGGTTGATCTCTGGTGGGTACAACCATGGAAGTGGCAGGATGGCCAAACCAAAGGAGGCAATGAACAAGAACAATCCGACAGCAGCACCCTTGGCATTTTGAACGGTAGGGTTGATCAAACAAGCGAAGGAGATGATGAAAGAGATTCCTTGCATGACAGCACCAAACATGAACAACGGTCTTCTTCCGACCCTGTCAACCAAGAAGAACGAAGGCAACGAGAAGACAGCGTAAACGACGGAGAAAACACCTCCCATGACAAGAGCCTTTCTTCTAGAAAAGTTCAAAGTCTCCTCGAACAGAACAGTGGCGTAGTAGATCGAAGCATTACATCCAGTGAATTGCTGGAAGAATTGGGAACTGGCACCGATGATCATTCTTTGAATATATTGGTGCTTTCCGCCGTGACGAAGTTCCTTCCAACCGAACTGGGAGTCAGCGAAACGCTCGACTGCATCAGAAATCATGGTGGTTTCAGCGATAATCTCGTCATCGTTAGGGTTCAAGTCCCAAAGAGCAGCCAAATTTTGCTTGGCCTCAGCCATTCTACCTTTACTGATCAGCCATCTTGGAGACTCTGGGAGTCCAAGAATGTTGAAAAGCACAACCAAAGCAAAGATGATTTGCAAAGCAATTGGCAATCTCCAAGCAACAGAACCGCTGGCGTAAGAAAGACCAAAGTCGACCCAGTAAGCAATCAAAGTACCGATGGCGATACAGGAACCTTCCAAAAGAACCAATCTACCACGATTTTCTGGTCTGGATTGCTCAGATTGCCACACTGGAATGGTGGCAGTGTTCATACCGTTACCAATACCAGTGACGGATCTAGCGATGATAAAGTGGCCCAATTGCCAGTGTCCTTTAAATGGGAAAATAGAAACAACGGTACCGATAATCATGATGATGGAACCAACTATAATCAAAAACCTTCTGCCGAAATATTCACCCTTCCATAGAGCAAACAAAGCACCGAAGAAACAGCCAATTTCGTAACAAGAAGTGGTCACACCTTGAATGACAGTAGCGTGACGAGAAGAACCACTAACAGCAGGGAAAACCTCCTGAAACTGGGGGGCAGTAATAATACCACTCATGAGACCTTGGTCATAACCGAACAAACTGAAACCAACCACACATGTGAATGTGATAATCAATCTCAATTTTCTGCCTCTCAGTCCAAGAGTGTTGGTCTTTCCTGTGATGTTCCAGAAGCCAGACTTAACGGTCTTGCCATCATCCTTCAGAGAAGAGGACGAGGGAGTTTGCTCCGTGATTGGTTCATTCGTAACTGGAGCAGCGACTGGTTCAGTCACTGGTTCAGTCACCGGTTGTGTCAGTGGATCCTGCGACATATTTGCTCTAATGTTGCTGGGATAAGAGATGAAAATGTGAGAGAAATTTGGAAGAAGCACTTTACTGGCAGAGGAGGAAATTCACCTCTATCTATAATGTTGGTCAAATTAAGTTTCGTCAGTGAAGGGCCTGCACTTTCTTTTCCCAGCTGCAGGGAGTGTTCAATTTTTTTCCGCCCTGCAGGTGACATAATATTCGATTGACGTAATAGTGCGTGTACCGAAGAGAGTTATGTCAATCGTTACGTGTGTGCTCTATCCCAATGCGGAAGGTGGGTATACAACGAGTTAGCTACCTAAAAGAGATTCGTTTCATGAGGGCGTTTGATTGGTGTTGAAATGCTGGGTCCACATAGAACAAACCAAAGAATGGTGTCTAGATCACAGATATTGGGCTACTTGATGAGGCTAGCAGGGCGGTACCAAAGAGGAAAGCCAAACCAAAAGTAGGAGGGGTGCGACTAGGCAGTTGTGCATGCAGTTCCCCCGCCATGCGAAAAAGGAAGATGGATTGTGTCATGTACAGTCAGCGTTAATCGGCGGGCAAACGCGTCGCTGGACCCAGCAACGGAACAAAAGAAAAGATACATGAAACGCGTTAATGGAGAGTTTCTCCGGTTTGGGCTGCGGTAATTACAAAAGCGTGAAGAGCCGGCCGTTACCCGGTCTTGCATGATGTCATGTCGCAGAGTGGACACCTTTCTTTTTCTTGGCGAAGCATTGTCAAGCCGGACGTGTGTCAAAAAAAAACTACTGTTAAGTAGACAAAAAGCGTGTGCCCACCAGTTTTGGACGCCTGAGTAAAAAACTTATTGTTCGTTTCGGTAGGTAACACGGCTTTGGCACTTAAGTTTGAAGGTCTGATCGTCATTACCACCCAAATGTTTGAGCCTGCTGGAGATCCTTAAAATCGCCGTAACCAGTTTGTACCCCTTTATGACGTGGCTACGTATTCGTCATACAACCTTGAGAGACTATTTCTGAACTGGAGTTTTCGAATGCAACAACTTTCACTTTATGATCACTCTTGGCCACCTATCCGATGACTCGCCTACTGCAAGGGTCCGGAAAAATGGAATTTTAGGGTCCATTGCCCAGGTTCGAAAAGGGTAAAAATTTTGTGCAAGCCTCGCACTCCTGCCACTGGGACATTTGCTGGCGGGGGACTCTCCACAAAAGGGGATATTTCTTGTTACAGCCGGTTCACTGGCGCGCGCACTTTACTATTTTGTTCGCATATGATTCTTGGCAGTGCCGGGAGTTCGCCAAGCTTTCTGTACACGGCTTGCTGTGGTTTCAGGTATATCAGTCAGCTGTGTAATGCAGGAGGCAACCATCAATCTCGATCTTCAAAAAGTACGCCAACAGTGTGTTGTGCGTCGTGCCTAGTTTATAGTGGCAAAGGCTCTCTCTACTGGAACTCATAAAAAGCCTCCTTGACAATCATTTGGTGCCGGTCGAAACATCTATCGCCTTTCACGTTTCGCTTATGTAAGCAGCGAAGACGCGCTTTACAGTGTCACCAAAAAATTTGTGATGATTGCGGGCTGTATAATAACATTATCGGGGGGACAGCCTGAATCGACCTTGCAGGCAGCAAACAACAAACGTGTACTTTCACCGACCGAGAGCCGAGACATAAAAATCAATTTGTAGGATCAATAGATCGATTTTGGTGCTCTAGCGTATTTCTTTTTATTGACAGGCACCAGGTTCATCTTGATTTCCCCACTATGCAAAAATGACAAATTCAATTTCACATAATACACGCGAGTGCATGGTGACTTTGGGTGATGCTTGTCAACACAATAAGCTCAGGTACAATCTCAATATGCCACCTTGGATCCTGTCCGTCGCGTGTAGTTGTATTGTACATTTCTTAGATTATTTCAACAATACAGTATTTGTGGGGTACGTAATAAATCACTCCCTCGAGGCATAATTAACTGTTTACGAAATAAGAAAAGTGGCGTGATCCGTAATACTTGCGAAATCACAAGAGTATCCAGCGACAAAACATCTCCACTTTCTTGGTAGCAAGCAAGTTGAAAATAAATAAGTTTCAGAAGTTCTTGTGTTTCACTACCTCTTTGTGCTTCAAGTTCTCTCAGAAGCACAAGTCAGACGAGGAGCGACATTTGAGAAACTCGATCCACCACAACGGACTCAAATCCCAGAACTCCGTGAGCATCTTGGTGATGGTACCAAAAAGAGAGAAACCAGAAAGATTTTGCACTCTTCCCATGAAGTCCACCACCACATTCCTTTCAGACTGGATCTGCGTACTCAATCCAACCATGAGGTAGCCGAAAAACAGCTGTTTTTCAGCTGCAGCACCTACACTGACTTGGCGGCCGTATCGCAAGACTTTGGATACACATCCGTCGACATAGAGCTGAGAAGGCAGATCGAGGCTTTTGTGGCCTTGATTGTATGCCTTGAGGTTGGTCAAATAGATCAACAGCCCATGCTTCCAGCATTCTTGGACATTCTTGAAGTCTGCTGTCTCTTCTGCCGACAAATCTGAAGACCATTTCATATCATCAATGTAGCTCGTGTCGAGGTTATTGAGTGAAGAGATGGCCAACTCAATGTTTCCACGGGAGATAATGTGCAATATTATGAAAAGCTCCTCCGAACAGCCAAATAAATTGTAACTGTCGCTCAAGTATACGTTGAAGGCGTTCAGACTACTTCTGTTGACAGCAGTGACAATATCACTATCAAAAATGGGGTCTTTGAAGTTCATGAGCGATCTTATCACGTCAAAGTAGCTCATGTTGTACAAAGAGCAGCGCAAAATTTGATCTGATCCCAAACGTTGCTCAAACCGTTGCATTCCGTGATCAATTATGTAATTGTTCACAGCCTTGTTGAGAAACGAAAGGTAATTTTTGAGCTTACTGGTGAAACACGATTGAATGAGTTCAACGTTTGACAGACACAGGACGGTAGCCGCCATCTCTGTCAGCACCTCGGAAGAGCTCGAGGATTTGGCCAGATGCAATATTTCCTCTGTGTCACTGCCGGGAGCACGCTTCATGTGCACCATCGATGACATCACAATCGTCTGGTAAAGAGGTCTGTATTTCAGCGAAAGTTGGCCTAGCTTCTTGTATGGATTGTGACCCTTGTGGTCAAAAGTGAGCGGGATCCCGGACAAAACCGAGTTGAAGTAAAATATAAGCTGCTGGCCAGAAACCTTGGCATTTGACTGGAATAAGTAATCATCTCCCAAGGGGAAGAAGATTTCAGCATTTTGATCAATTACTGCAACATCTCCGGTCGCTGGTGCCAAGTCGACTTCCAAAGAATCGTTTGGTAGCTCCCAGTTGTCTTCTTGCAACTCTTTTGGGTCCATTGGCTCCACTATTTTATCACCTTTCACTGATTCGTTTGGTTCAAGTGGCTCAACGTACCCGATGTTCTGCTTGCGAGTATACTTCCTTTTTGGGTGTTTGAACTGAACAGCTACGAATTTCACCTCCTTTTGGTATCCGGGACACTGGACGCCAGCCTTTGAACAGGCAGAACATCCAGATGAAAGACGGTCGCATGTTACGCCGTTGGACGTGCAAGTTGTGCAATCATACTGGGCTAGATCAGAGCGTTTGCGCTTGCGAAAGTACCGCTTTCTGGCACTCTCGACGCGAATAGTACTGAACATGGCTGTTCATGTATCTGGTGTTCGCCCCGGAGATATCCCAATGCCCGCACAGAAGTTTTGAGCTGTATTCGATAAGCAAAATCGCATATCTCCATTTTATCAAAAAGGTGAAGTGAAAAGTTGGTTTTTCGCGAAACTCTTATCTCCAGATGCATCGGCATAGCCGACATCCGTGCAATTCGAAACCGGAACCTTTTATTTCTTGTCGGAGCACGTGACTTTGCAGCACCACAAGAATGGATTGGTGAAGTGTAATGTTACCTAAGCCCTCGTCATCTAACCACCAGCCTCACACACAAAAAAAAGTATGCTTGACGTGTTTGAACAAATCCCATGCAGTAATAGCTGCCATGCAGCTCACTGCTGTCCGTGGCTGTATATTCTGAGAGACTAAGCTCTTGAAAAAGTATACTACTGCCTTGGTTTTCTCGGCGTGCGTCTTTGACAGCTATTGGGAGCTTCATCGCCCACGACAAAGTCTGCGATGGATATCCTCGCTTGGCATTCTCAGTGTATTATTGTCGCGTTAGTACACCTTTCTCCCACCCAGCAAGCAGACACGCAAGCCCCATCTTTTGCGGCACTTGCATCACAAAAAAAGGTTTTGAGCCGCACACTTCTTATCTCTTATCGCGAGTTATAGTAAGTTCGAGCAACTCGCTGACTTCACAGCCGATTTAGGCATTGGCTGTCAAAAGCGGGCATATAAAGCCTTCACGGGTTTGCCGTGTGTCTTCTGAGGAATCTGCAATAGGTCGAAATCGGCTTGTTGTTGCAGAGAATGCCGTTGGTTTCTCGCTTCATCGCCGAGAAATTATGCGCATCGTGCCTCGAGTGCTGCATCGGAATTTTATATGGCTGTGGCGCGACAGGCAAAATTTCATGTTTCCGAGATAAGACCAGCTCTCAACAACAGAGATCAACGGTCAGACTCGCTGCGTGATTGGCAGAAGCGGCATTATGCGGTTACAGGTCCTCGGTCCTAGGGAGCGAGTATAAAATCAATGCTTTGCCCAGTTTTCGCAAACAGATTCGCAATGGATTTTTGCTGTTTCCCTAGATCAAAAATCGTTATTCGCAATGGGATCCTCTGAAGAGGCAAAAATCAAAGGTACTGAAGCCGTTTATAACGTCAACTCGGCAGAACTCGCTTCGGTAGAAGAAGTTCCTGCTCCTAGGAATGACGGCTCAACCTGGTGGTCCAGGTACGTGGACACTTTCCGTCCAGCGGAAGTGGACGAGAGTGGCATAACGGAGGACATGACAGACTTGGAAAAGGCCAACATCAGGAGCGCCAGAGCCCCATTGGCTCGTAAGCTGAAAGGAAGACATCTTCAAATGATTTCCATCGGAGGAGCCATCGGAACGGGTCTTTTTGTCGGGTCTGGTGGGGCTCTCAGAAAGGGAGGACCTGCTGCTGTTCTGATTGGCTGGATCCTCGTTGGAATAATGATGTACTGTACTGTCCATGCTCTCGGAGAGCTGGCTGTGGTTTTCCCGATTTCTGGATCGTTTGTTCAATACAACACGAGGTTCATCTCCCGTCCTTGGGGATTCTGTATGGCTTGGAATTACGCTCTTGGCTGGCTGACTACGGTGCCTTTGGAACTTGTCGCTGCCTCTATCACGATCAAATACTGGAATGACTCGATAAGTGGAGCTGCCTGGGTCGGGATCTTTTACTGTGCGATTTTGGGGATCAACCTGTTTGGTGTGAAAGGTTATGGTGAGGCTGAGTTTGTCTTTTCTCTCATCAAGGTGCTTGCTGTTGCTGGTTTCATAATCTTGGGTATTGTGCTCATCTGTGGAGGCGGTCCTCAAGGAGGATATCTTGGTGGCCGTTACTGGGCTGATCCTGGTGCTTTCTCACACGGATTCAAAGGTGTTTGCAAAGTGTTTGTCACGGCCGCATTCTCGTTTGGTGGTACCGAACTGTGTGGACTAGCAGCCGCAGAGACTGCAAACCCGAGAAAGACTCTACCTAGAGCCACCAAGCAAGTCTTCTGGAGAATCACCCTTTTCTACATTGTGTCGCTCACCCTGATCGGCCTCCTCGTTCCATACAACGACAGCCGTCTCATTGGCTCATCCAGTGTCGACGCAGCAGCTTCTCCCTTCGTCATTGCTATCAAGAATGGAGGAATCAGGGGACTTCCATCGGTCATGAACGTTGTCATTATGGTTGCTGTTCTTTCCGTTGGCAACTCTGGTGTCTTTGGCTGTTCTAGAACCATCGCTTCCCTTGCCGAGATGGGATTTGCGCCAAAGTGTTTTGGCTACATCGACAGAACAGGACGCCCATTGGCTGGAGTGGTCATTACCATGGTGTTTGGACTGCTATGTTTCTTGGCAGCCTCCAGTAAGGAAGGTGAAGTGTTCGACTGGCTCTTGGCTATTGCCGGACTCTCGTCTCTGTTCACCTGGGCATCCATCTGCTGGTGCCACGTCAGATTCAGAAAGGCTCTTGCTGTCAGAGGAAGAGGGACCGATGAGCTGGCCTTCACGTCCCAATGTGGTGTTTATGGCTCGTATTTCAGCGTGATCATGATCATCCTGATTCTTATGGCACAATTCTGGGTTGGGTTGTTCCCAACGGCAAGTGCAGATGCCGAGAACTTCTTCGAGACTTATCTGACAGTTCCTGTTCTCATTGCATTCTATGTGTTCTTTGTTATTTGGAAGAAAGATTTCTCCATATACATCAAGGCCGAGGATATCGATATTGACACTGGAAGGAGGGACGTGGACTTGGAGTTGCTCAAAGAGGAAATTGCTCAAGAAAAAGAGTTTATTGCCAGCAGGCCATGGTACTACCGTATGTACAGATTCTGGTGCTGACTAGACTGGATCGATGTCAAGCTTTGTTGGGAATTTCAAAAGTACTCAGAACAACCAATCTTTCCTCGTAACCTTGGCTCAGCGTTTTACTTGGTAGAGGTACAATTTTGGCCAATAGTAGGAGTTGTACAAAGAAAAATGCAGTTTATTGAGATGTGAAAAATTGTTGATAACCGAAAACAAAAAACCGGTAAAATTATCACGAGTATAAAAAGAAATCAAAAAACTTCTCCCGAGGAAAAATTGTGGGGAAGTTTATTATCTCAACGCGATGCTAATGCACGGTTGCCTAAAATAAAAGGGAGCAACCACAGCAGCTGAGCCTGGAGTTCCAGACCTTGCTTACAACTTTTGGTAGAGAGACACCTCGTGGCAAGAGTCTGGAATGTTACCATCCTCGTAGAACATCAGCTCCCAAGACTTCTCGGAGTAGTTGTAAGGATCCAAGGTGTTCTTGCAAGCAGCGAAACCTTCAGACGAGCCATCAACGTACAAAACTCCGTCAGCATCAAAAGTGTATGAAGAAGAAGAGTTGGCAACAGTCAAAGCAACGTAGCCATCATCGACGGAGAAAGATTGCTCGTACTGGCTCAATTGGTAGGTGAGTTCATCACCCTTGTAGTCCAGAGAGATTGTAGAGGAAAAGTTGCCCAAAAAGAGGTAGTTGATTCCGGCACCTTCGTGGAGGTAGGTCAAACTGTTGCCGTTGAAGGCTGGAGAGTCAGACTTGACGTACAAGTCAACAGTCTTAGCGAGAGCAGGAGCAGCAAGAATGCCAGCAGCGACAGCAGAGATGGTAGCGAACTTCATTTTGTAATTGTTGTTTTTGTTGTTGGTTATTATCGTTTTTTGCGATGTAATGATATGGAAAGATGTGGTAGATGAGATCACTCAGATGAAGGAAAAAGACAGCTATTTATTCTGTTTCCGCGATAGCAGATCTTAGCATTTGTGGTACACAAGGGCACTAGCCAAGAGCCACATGTGTTTACTGTTCAGTATTTTTAGAAGTTTGCTTCGTCATACTTGCAGAAACCATTAAGTCAGCATGATCTATGGACTCCCTCTATTGCTTGATCCCGATGGACCCGTTTGACGTTAGTCTGCATTCTGCTTGAAGGAACAATACTCCCGAGGCACTTAGCAAACTGGAAGGATCTGCATTAGTCAGGGCGCCTATTGTTATAGCTTCGAAGACTTTCAACAGTTATGACCTCATGCAGTGATTAGGTCCAAAACTTGGGACCTGTACTCAAGCAATTTTCAGGGTTGCTATTATGCAAACAATAGCGCTTTGCATTTCTATTTTTAGCGAGGTGATCTTCTCGAGGCTACAGAATAATGCTCAAGAAATTTTTGAACGATTCGAAGTTTTTGATTTGTTGCAAGTGCTTTGGTGATCAGCATGTTGCCAGCATCCGTTGATGCTCAGGTATGAGTTTCAATTGCGGAGCTTTGCATTAGGGTCGGTAACTTCAGTTACACACCAGAGTTTTTTACAAAAAACCTCGCACTCTTGTAAATTCGGGTCAAACATATTTTGACAGCAATGTTATTACTAAGCTGGAAAAGCCCTATTGATCCGCCCGGGGAGACTTTTTCGGAATAAATTCCTCTTCGGTTAGGCAAACAAGAGTATTGTTGAAAAAAGAAATTCAACTAATCAGAGAGGAGCACTAGTCATGTAGCAAGAGGTATTTCAAAGTGATTATCCGAACTGTAAACAAATATCTTTTTTGTAACTTACTTTTATGAATGCAAGGCCATAAAATACAGTGGGGCGCAGAACACTGCAAGGCACGTAGCGAAGTTATGCACTTGCGTCGAGTATTTTGCATATAAAATCTGAAGATAACAGAAGATGATGCCGCACAGAATCAAGGGATAACACTTGTTCGCGCACAATCGCGGCTCCCACATGGATCATTCGAAAGTACAAATATCATTGTAGCCAATCCCACAAGACCATTGGAACTTGGCGCACCCAACAAGATGCGATTATCTCCTCGAAACTTTGCACATTGCGACACATCTGGAATATACAGAGTAGAGTAAAAATAGCAGTGGGATACCAGCACTCAGTGGGTGACATCAACACAGATTTACCGACGTCACGTATATTTGGATAAAGGAATATTGATAATTTACTCCCAATTGTAATTCGGAGTTTTTTTCTCCACTCGGAACTTTTTTTTACTTTGAGGAGTTCAGAATTTTAGTTTTGTGGGGTAAGAAAGTGAACTGAAAACCAAGTTCTCGACTACGGAGGCATTCCATTCACTTCTACATTATGCCCCACCGGAGATAGCTAGTTCGACGCTAGCGACAGGTTGATTCCCGGGAATGGGTCATTTAAAAGACTGTACTTCCTTGATTTTTGATGAATTTTGAAAAAAAGTAGAGTCACTTCAACACTGTGCATAGTGATTTACATTACTAATTAAAATGGTCAACAGCTTACGAGACATCAAAACCGTCGACACCACCTCATATCCTTATATTGTGGAGAAGAACGTCACTGTTTTTCTGAAGACTGACACCTCTGGCGGTGATCGTGTGAGGGTCAATGTCTACCGTCCGAAAGATGAGGCTCAAACTTATCCAGTGCTGATCACCTACGGTCCTTACGGAAAGGACATTCCTTACAAGTTGTTCCATCCTGCGTCATATAACGATGTTGTGACTGCTAACCCAGAACAAGCTTCCGAGAATGGTGCCTGGGAAACCCCGATGCCAGATTATTGGACCAACCAAGGCTATGTGGTGGTTAGAGCCGACGAAAGGGGACTGGGTCAATCGCCTGGTCTGTGTGACACTATGTCCAGGGGCACTAGCGAAGCATTTTTTGATGTGATCGAGTGGGCTGCAGATCAATCCTGGTCAAGTGGTAAGATTGGGCTTCTCGGAGTGAGTTACTTCGCTGGATCACAGTGGAGAGTTGCCGCTAGAAGACCGAAAGGTCTGGCGTGTATAATTCCATGGGAAGGAATGTCCGACTACTACAGAGACCGAGTCAGGCATGGAGGCATCTTGTCTAACTCTTTTATCAAGTTTTGGTGGGAAAGACAGGTTCTCAGCAACCAATATGGCAAGCCAGGAAGAGCAATCAGAAACTGGGGACCGGATACTATTGAAGGAGACCTCACACCCGAGGAGCTCGAAGCCAACCGCAATGATCAGACGATAGACACTGCCAAGTATAAGTATCTGGATGAGGATTACTATGCCTCCAAAGAGTTTAACTTGGAAGATATTGAAGTTCCCACACTGAGTGTTGCCAACTGGGGTGGAATTCACTTGCACCTGAGAGGAAATATTGAAGGTTACGCACATTGTGGAGCAGAATTGAAGTATTTGAGAACTATAGTTGGAAGGCATGACTTGCCTTTCTACTACAAAGAGTGTGTGGAACTGCAAAAATCATTTTTAGATGCTTTTCTCAAAGGAGTGGACTCACAAGGCTGGTCTACAGGAACAGCACCCAAGGTGGGTATCACCTTAAGGAAGGGAGACGCTGGTGTCAATGATTATGCGAAGGAGCAGCAATTCAAAGTCAGGTACGAAAATGAATGGCCTTTGGCAAGAACTGAATATGTCAAGTACTATTTGGGCTCTAATCAATCTCTTTCGAAAAATTTGCCAAATGAGCAATTTGAGACAGCTCTCAGTTACAAGGCGTGCACCACTCTCGACACTTCGGACTCTATTAAGTTTATCTCGGAACCTTTCGAAAAAGAGACAGAATTCACTGGTCATATTACTGCTAACCTCAATCTCTCAGTGGATCCCATCGATGACACCAGAAAACCAGACCCATCAGATATTGATGTCTTTGTTACTCTGCGCCACTTGGGACGTTCTGGAGAAGAAATCTTTTACACTGGTACTGCTGGTGATGCTGTTCCACTTTGTAAAGGTCATCTGAGAGTCTCGCACCGGAAAATTGACACAAGTCACCCTTGGATGAGATCGTATCTGCCTTTTAGGACATACACCAAAAAGGATCTGCTGGAAGTGACTCCTAATGTTGTTTACGAAGTGATCATCGAGGTTTGGCCGACAAATGTTGTGATGGAAGCAGGCGACAGGCTTGTTTTCGAAGTATCCGGTGGAGACACGCAGGGTGTTCAAGTGTTCCAGCACAATCACCCGGATGATCGTAACGTGGAGACATTGGGCAAGACCAACAAGCTCCACTTTGGACCAGGCTACAAAAACTATGTTGTCATGCCGTATATTCCATCTGTCCAGTTGGTTTGATTCAAAGTTTCATTATGCGTATAATCTAACAAACAGTCGTAAGTTCAATCGTAAGTTGGTCGGAAAGGCTTGGTGGCGAGTCTCTGAATCTGTGACTGCCAAGACTACCTGAATTGTTCACAAACTGCTGAGTGCGTACTTTTTTTCACAGCCTGCTTCCAAACAGGCAGTTCCGAAGTGCTATGTGGGTCAAATTAACCTGAGCGCTATACAAACTTCTTGCTGGGATCTTAAAATCAAAATCTAGGCGGTGCTACACCAAGTTGTGGGGAAATCTGGGGAACTTAATTGCTACACAAAAAATTTTAGCTGAATTGTTACTCTAAAAGCTTGGTAGCTACATATGGTATGAATCAGGATTGCTTTTCAAGATTTGGTCCTGGTATTGTAAACTTCCGAAACCAGCAGCTCATTATTTTGATTTTCATTCGCTGGATCTTTCAGGTATCCACAAAATCGTCTGTTTGGGTCGAATTTCAGTCTCAGTTTGTTAAGCTTTGTGTGTGCTTCTCTGCTCCAAAAGGGGGTTTTTCTAGTGACAAAGTCAGAATCTCCTAGATAGGCTCCAGGACTATACTTCTCCATGGAGTGGAAGCTTCGGGACATCCATGCAGCCACTCTGTCGTCCTCACGTTCATCTTCGCTGACTGAGTAGATGGCTATATAATGCTCAGTCTGCATACTCAACGCCATATCTGGAAGCTCATTCAGCGGATCCATTGAGAAATACAAGCAGAACGTCTTCTGATTTGGAATTGTCGTGAAGGGTTCTTCGATGACTCGAGCCACGTCGCAATCTTTGAAAAGATAGCAGTTATCAGTACGGTACCTGTGTTTTTGTGGGTTGGCAGCATCTTGCGTTAGATACTCGTTTTCCAAAGAAGTTTCCTCGAAGAAGACGTCAACAATTGCTCCCTCAGGTTTTGACGTTTCAAACTTAAGCAACTCACGCTTGCAATCTTCAACGCTGTCTTTGAAAACGACAAGGTGAACCGTCACAACAACTTCATTCTGTCCTTCAGGGATAGTAGTCACTGCCACTACTTCACAGTCCTGATCGGATGCTGGAGTCGTTTTCAGAACCCAGTTCATGACTTCCCTAAATTGCGTTTTCTTGTAGATATAGGTGGAGGCGTACATGATTTTTTCGGGGATGGTCTCCAGAGTATACGTTGTGATCACTCCCGGGAACCCCGGACCACAACCTCTGGCGACCCAAAATAACTCTGAGTTTTCGGACGTGCTGCAGTTGATGAGGTCACCCTCGGAAGTGACACAACGTAGGCTCTTGATTCTAGTAGCTGCCCAGTTCCAGCCTCTGCAGCACCATCCCATTCCACCTTGGGCAAGAAACCCGCCAATACCAACATCGGGGCAGTGGCCACCGGGGAAGAAGCAATGGTGGTTTTTGATCAGCTCTGAGTTCAATTGGATCCCAGTCATCGAAGTGGATGCTGTGACCAAGAAATTCTCGGAGTCAAACTGAAAATACTTGTAGCCACCGAGATCAATACACAGCGAGTCTTGTCTCACTCCCCAACCAGCCCAAGAGTGTCCTCCAGATATTATTGAAACTCTTAGGTCGAGCTCTTTGGACAGTTTGACCGCATTGACCACATCCTTCTCGCATTTGGCGTAAACGATCACAGCAGGAAGTCTGCTAGGCCTTCTGTGGTTGAAAACTCTCCTGTAAGCAATGGCGTGGAAATTTTCGTCTTCATTCTCTCTGAATCTGACTTCCAAGACGTCAAGTAACTTTTGGGCAGTAGCAGTGATCTCAATCATGATTGATGAGTTACCATAGTATAAATTGCCGATTTGACGGAAGAGCGAATCTCGTGAAGTTTAGTTCGCGGTCCATATATACTTATGGCGAAACCGACAAATGGCCACAACGGGATGATCCCAAACAATTCCAAGATACATGATTCAGCTAGTATTAAATTGGCCGCTTGCTCCCAATCTGGGAGTCGCGAGTGGGGAGTGCTAAGTTGGGTTCAAAATAATCGGCATTTGAATCAAGCCGCACGACGCACCCCAGTTTCGGCAATTGACTCAAATTTGACGAAACAATTCAAGATTTTATTTCTCCACTCGGCATTTCGTGGAGTGAGTACAAGATAAAATACCGAAGCTGCTCCACTTACATACTGCTAGCTTGTGTCCCGAATGTTGTGTTCTGTTGAGTTGAAAATGATGCCCATTTGGAGAATCTACATTCCATAAGGCATACGCTCAAAACTCTGTATATAGTGGTCTGATTATTTCTACAGAGTTTACGAAGGTACAGGTTGTAGGAAGCATTAGGTACCTCACTCAACGGGAATGACAATCGTTCAATCAGAGTTTATTGTACCTCTAATCATCAATGGAGAGAACCGTCTATTGGGAACTCATCAGTTCAAAGTGGAGTCGCCATTCGAACAAGATAAGGTACTCTATATTGCGGAAGGATGTACCGAAAGACTTGCTGTTGTTGCCGCTGAATCTTCACTGAAAGCATTTAAAGCCTGGAAAAAAGTTGCTTACCCTCGCAAGAGGCTTTTGCTGACCAAAGTGGCAGAACTAATCGGTGAAAGAAGAGGCCGGTTTTGCAGTTTGATGGCGGATATGGGAATACCACAATGGTTTGCTCAGGTAAACGTTGAGACAAGCATTCAACAATTCCAAGAAGCTGCAGCACTGTGTACGTCCCCTCAAGGAATCATCCCTGTAAGTGATGAAGAACATGATTTTCTGGTCTACAATGAACCACTGGGTCCGATACTTAGTATTTGTCCTTGGAACTCACCCATGATTCTGACTGCAAGAGGAATTGCGTGGCCTCTGGTTGCGGGGTGCACAGTCATAATCAAAGGCTCAGAGTTGTCTCCCATCATACACTTTGAGCTGGTGAAGCTTTTCAAAGAAGCCGGGTTCCCAGATGGTGTGGTCCAGTTTGTGAGCCACCGTCCTCAAGATGCTGCCCATATCACCGCAACTCTGATCGAACATCCAGCAATTCGCAAAATTACGTTCACTGGTTCAACATATGTTGGAAAATTGATTGCAGAAAAGGCAGCTTCCGTGAGCAAATCTGCGCTGCTGGAGCTTGGGGGCAAATGTGCTGCAATCGTCACCAAAGACGCTGATTTGGAAGCTGCCGCAAAAGGTTGCGTTGCTGGCGCCTTCGCTCATTCTGGTCAGATCTGTATGAGTACGGAAAGGGTGTTCGTCGAAAAAGACATTCGTGACGAGTTTTTGGAGCTAGTTCGTCAAGAAGCAGATGGTTTGGTTAATTTAACTACGAGACTTCCTCAGCGGACGGCCACTCAAGCCCTGAAGATTGAGCGCATGCTTATGAGTGCTATTGATGCAGGAGCCAAAGTTCTAGTTGGTTCTCCCAAACGGTCGGGGTCGTTTCTGCAGCCAGTGATTTTATACGACGTCAACCCTGAGTCAAGTCTTTTCTCAAATGAATCGTTTGGCCCCGTGTTGTACATCAACCAAGTCGATAGCATTGAAGAAGCAGTGGAGCAAGTAAACTCTTCAGCTTATGGCTTGAGCTGTTCTGTGTGGGATCGTGATGTCTGGAAAGCCGTTGAGATGGCAAAGGAGATTGATTGTGGAGCAGTTCATATCAACGGAGTGACAATCCACGACGTGCCAAACGTTCCACATGGTGGAACAAAAAGCAGTGGATACGGAAGATTCAACTCAGTCTGGAGCATAAACGAGTTTGTTTATCCCAAATCAGTGACTATCCCAAAGGTCTGAATGAGAATTATGTATAATTGAGATTTGACAGTGGTTATTATCTTTCCAAGAGATCTATTGTTACACGGCTTGTTGCACCAAAACCCATCAAAATGCCATGTAAAGCAAATCTTGATACTCAAGAGTATAAAGAGTATAAACACATAAGTTTTCTGGTAAATTACCCTATCAAGTGAGTTCCCAATTGCCAATCAAGAATTGGCTGTTATTCATGTTTTGTAGCTCCCAAACCTCGCTTGAGCATTGGGCTGTTTCGCCTTTCTTACTTGCACCAGCAATGAAACAGGCACTCATATAGTGGTCATCAGTTCCATGCGCTTCTCTAAACTTTGGATTGTGCATGAGTCTGATGATGGCAGACTTAATTTCGCCTTTCCCAGTCCTTGGGATAGACACCATTGCATCATAAAAGCACTGTCTGAAGTCTAAAGCCCACTGCTCTGGTGGAGCTTCTTGAGCAAAGTTGTTTCTGTAGCCAACAACTTGAGGCCAAGAGTTGCGATATAGGTTGTGAACTGCTCCACCAGTGCCTAAAAGAAGAATCTTTTCGTTTCTCAAGGGACTCAAAAGCTCACCGATACGTGCGTGGAAACTAGGATCATACTTTGTGTTGATGGAAAGCAATGTAACTGGGGGACATCTTTTCGGGAACATCCACTTGATTGGAATCAGTGAATCGTGAATCCAGTCAGTAGTATCGTCTTCAACTGCATTGATTCCACCTTCTTGGAGCATACTGGCAACACGGTGACCAAGTTCTGGTGAACAGTTGATCTTGTAGTCAATGTACTTCTCTTGGCTCACCCATGCAATCGGGCTCATTCCTGGGTTTTTCTTAACAGAAACGTGGACCAAGTTGGGACCCACTTCTTCCCAGTGGGCCCCAACAATAACGACACCCGTGACTCCGCTGAGTTCAGCGCATCTTCCTTGCTCCTCCCAGTCTCTTGACACCACAGATTGCTCCCCCAGCATCATGGTTGAGCCATGAGAGACAAAAAGCATTGGAAATTCCTTGGTCATTTTGAATATACGATGAGTTCCAGCGGTCTGAAAAAAAGTTCAATCCTTAGACTTCGCAACACCGCCAGTTTAGACCAGAATTATAAAGCAAATCATCTGAGGGGCAATGTCGGTTCTCTTGAGTCCCAACGCCTGAACCCTAGCTGAGAAGGTTTGTGTGTTTGCCGGTGGAGATACTTCATATAACATCCCCGCATTTATACCCTTGTGACAAAGTACAAATCAACGTTCAATGAAAAAATACATGTTCGCTACGGATCATGTGGGGAAGCCCAAAACTCACCATTGCGCACAAGTCGTATATAACTCAAAACTATCTTGGTCTTTTTGACCAACACTTCCGATATTCGAAGAATAGTAACATTGGTCATTTGAGAATGTCAGAAGAACAATTGGGAATCACTCTACAAAAATACGCGGCAGACGGAAGATCCATTCGACTGGGCTATCGGTTGCAACAATTGCAAAGGCTTCAGGATCTGGTTTTTGATAACCAGTCCGAGCTATGTTCTGCTATTTCAGACGACTTAGGCGGTATCCAAGATCATGATTTCATTCTACTGGTTAATGTCACCTCTGTTTTGGACAAAATCAATGAAATCTACGATACTATCTATCAGAAGTATCGCCGTATCACAGTTCCAAATGAGGTTGACTTGGATCATTGGATGGAAGCATCTGTTTTGATTATTGGTCATAACTGGGAGCCTCTTGCCTCGCTACTCATCCCCTTGGCCTGTTCAATTGGAGCCGGTAGTCCAGCGGTAGCCGTGCTTCGAAAAAGTCCACGAGTCGAAAAACTACTGCGTGAATTGTTTCCGCAGTACTTGGACAGGGAGATGTATTTGTACTCTTCAGAAAGCGAGAAAGTTTTGGTTGATCAAGGTTTTTCAACCACCTTTGGTACAAGGGCGTGTCTCAGGAACATAAAGATACACAGAATGGATGGAGTCAACGTGGTGCTGTTACTTGATATAGAGTACAAAAACCTCGAGCAAATGTTCAAGAAATTGGTTTTCTGGAAGGAGATAGGCAAAGGACACACATTGGCTTCCCCTGATGTGATACTTATGCACCAGAACTTGGTCTCAAAATTCCGCGATTATCTTTCTGAGAGACACAGGTGTTTTGAACCAATTGAGATCAATGCACTTCAGGAATTCCCTACCACGAATTCCACACAAAAATTATGCTATGGTGCTGCATCCACTGAAGTGGCCATTGCTTGCTTGAACTCGACCAAAATAGGTCTTTTGACGTATTTGGGTGACCCCGCATTCGGCGATTACATCCTCAAATTTTGTCCTAATGTCATCACTGCAAATGTGAACAGGCTCGAATTTGTTTACTACGACGATTTAAGTATTGCAAGGTTTCAATATCCCAGACAAGTTCAAAGATGCAAATTCAGTGCAAGACGTATTGAAGCTCTCTCGAATCCTAGGAAAGCTTTCACAAAAAAACCTTTGCCTACTCTACCCATAGTTTACTCTAGGAACACAGGATTTTTCGAGCAAGGATTTCTGCTTGCAGTTGGGACTATCTACACGGGTGTGGGCCTTGCAATTGCCAGCGGAACTGCGTACTTTTTGCTAAGAAACCGCGGCTGATTGCGCAGGCCCTAGAAAATACTTTTCAATTCTCTTTCATGGTTTAAGAAATCGAGTTTTTAAACTTGGGCAGATCACATTTCCCCACCGGTGAATATGGTGAGCACTTTCAACGAATATATATATATGATTGGGCAGACACTCAACCTAGTATCGGGGGTGATACCCGTTGTCCTGTGACCAAATGACCACCGCTGGCATTTCACTTTGCTAGCCAGACAACATGGATGAGTAAATACAGTCTTCAAACCATAAGGTTTGGACAGAATACTTCGTTGTTCTCATTCTTGATGGTGAAGAAGTCAAGTAGTAAATAGTCTTTGTTGGGTCTGACTACCTGTAGCTCGCCTCTGCCGAAAGATCTGATATGGAGCGAAAAGAAACGGTGAAAAGTGCACTATGCAATGCCTTGAGGAATTTCAGCCGAGGATCTGTTCCAATCTTCGCAAATCTCGAGTCCTACAATTATGTTAGGCAAAATTCCGTTTTTACGGATGACTCCACAGTAGTTGAAGCAAAAGCTCAAAATTTGGACCCAATACCGGAAGAAGGGATAATTGAAGTTTGCCATTTTCTGCAAATCCATTATTTCCTTCAAGCCTCTACTGCTGAATCAGTTGAGAACTATCAGACCCAAGTCCACAGACCTGCATCTTTCGAGTATTGCGAGCTTGGTCCCATCAACTGTTTTGATCTGCACCCTCTATGACAAATCATGGTTCCATCACCATGTCTTGTTGTTTTATGCTGGATTTGCATTCGACTATGCATACAAGTTCTCTGGGCAGATCAACTCATCATTTTGCGAAAAGAAAACCCCGATAATTCAACGAAGTTTTATTTGAGATTTGTGTGCAGAAATCTCAGCTTTTGTTCCCACTCTGATCCATTCAGGTCTGGAAAGAAAACTGCAAAGATTTGCTAATGAAGCTGTTCAAAATCTCAAAAAACATCTATTTTGTAAAGGATTCCGATCTGAAAACTTGTCCAATTTTTCCCCATCTCACAGTTTCCGAGCAATTTGTTAGGGCATCCAAGTTGTTCGTTGAATTGCCAAGAATTAAGAGGTCTTTGATGATGGCTAAAAGACCTCAAAGAGTATACCAAAAGTGGTCCCAAGTCAAAATTTAATTTGATCAGAAAATATCTAGAACGAAGCGTGAAAATTGCACTTTTCTTATCTTCTGTTCCAAGTGCATGTCATATCCTGGCCTCATAGTTTGCAGTCAAAAACATTTGGTGAACAGTATACCCAGAATAGTTGGGTTTGTATCGGGATTGATTCCGCTTACTTAGAGGAGCAAAGCCAAGGATTTCTGCAGAGCTACCTCCCAAACCACAAATTCACCGAGACGTTTGGAACAACATGATCAAAGAAGCTTTGATTGCGTCGTCAATGACTTATGCACAAAGTGGGCATCAAGATAGCTTGGAGTCATATTGAGAACATCATATTGTCTTCCAGTATGTCTATTCTTTTAACGTTAAACGACTACTACAACAGGCAGTCGAAGGAACCTAGTGTTTTCCATGATGGAGAGCCACTCAACTCCATGGCCGGCATGGTGAATAGGGGTGATCTTTTCATGCTGAAGTAAACAAGTCATCGCTGGTATGTATTCTAAATAGAGATACCTGCATCCATTCCAACGATAGTACCCGTGGATGTACTTAGTTTACTCAAGAAAACGTAATGATCCGCAGTTTCTTCAAGGTCGGCCAACTTCTTGATGGGGCTTGCATCAACGGCCTTATCCAGCTTCTCGGCACTGAACCTCTTTCCCCATTCGGTCAGTAGAATTCCAGGACAAATTGCATGAACTCTCACTTTGCTACTTTGCGTCTTTGCCAGTGCTTTGACCAAGTGGATGAGAGCTGCTTTTGTGACGCTGTAAGGCATGGACGACCCGTAAACCATTCGACCAGCAACGGAAGCAGAAACTAGGAAAGTCCCACCGTCTTCGTTTTGAGACAAGTACTTTTGGGCTGCTTTGTAGAGGAAAAAATGACTCTTCACGTTGATTCGAAAACAGTCATCCCAAATTTCATCATCCAGAGAATCCAGGTCTTCGAATGGGATGATTTTGGTCCAACCAGCATTGGAAACCACGATGTCAAGTCGACCGAATTTGCCCACGACTTGTCGCACAACTTCATCCCAGACTTGACTCCCTTTGAAAGCGTCTGCTTGAACGACCATAGTTTCAACTCCAAAGTTCTTTTCTATCGATCTTGCCAGGTTATCGGCTCTCTCTTTCGAGTTGGAGTAGTTTATTGCCAAGTTCACGCCCTCTTTTGCAAATTTCTGACATATCTCGGCTCCCAAACCTGCAGACCCACCAGTGATCAGCGCTACTTTGTTTTTCAGATCAATTCCCATTTTGGCAGAGCAGATGATTCATTGGGTTAGAAAGAAATTCTGTCTCGCTCGGTTCTGGCTCTCTCTTTATAACATAATGCGCTGTAGCGGGAAGTACTCAAAATTTTCAGCTCAACATTTGATATCGGAAAAAATGAAATGTGGGGAAAAAACTCAAGCTGCAAAAAAAGGAAACAATACTTATGAAGTTACATACTCAATTACTCAAGCTAGTATCGCCTTCATTTCTTGCAACCCCGCCAATGTTGCCAAGATCTTCGCTCAGTAGTTTACCGTTTACTTCAATAGGCTTGGAACTGACTAGGATGTACACCATACGAGCCCAACTAGTCTGGCTGGTGTTCCTCCAGGCGTGCATCGTAGCACGTTGAACAAAAATATCGCCTTCATTGAGCCTGACATAGTCGCCCGAATCCATGACTGCCTCCACACAGCCTTTCAGAACAATTCCGTAGTCAAGTGAAGACGTCATGTGCATGGGACTCGTGGTTCCTGGAGCCATCTCAACCACTCTAATCACTGTTCCGTTGGGCATTGTCACCGAAGCTCCGTTTTCTTGAATATTTTCATAAAATTTTAGATCCGTCTTATTGTTGAGGTCTATCGGGAATCCTCTGGTAGAATAAGCAATACTAAAAAGAGCATTGACCTCTCCGGTTGTGTTATCCAGTGCCTCTGTCCATTGCAGCTCTGGGCTTATGTCGTTGCTGATCACTGACTCGCCTTTGGAGTTATACTCCGAGATGTATCTTTTGGGAGGTTCAGGGCATTCAGCACTGTGAGGCACGTATATCGGGGGCATCTTGGGTACTTACTACGTGTTCAGGATGTAGCTATCCTTCATGACTGAAAATGCTCCCTTGTCCGCCATGTTCTTTAGGACTTTATACCTGGTTTAACTACCTGTTTGAAGGATGAATGCTCAACTCGGGTTTACTGAAAAGGTTTCTAGGCTACCCCGAAGTTTTTTTTCCCCATCGGCGACTTCCAAGAGCAACTATAACACGCAATATAAAAGTTAAACCAGAGTTGGCTGATGTGGAGAATATGACGACTTCTAGCCCCCTTTAAGCACGTCTGCTTGCATGTAAGGTTTTTGAGGCAATTTCCTGTTGAAGCGAACCCGAAGCGAACACAAACACAAGCTTCGAGCTTGATCTATATTTATACACTGTCAAATCATCGTAGTTAGTGCACCAAACCTCATGAGTTGAATTGAACATTCACCACGCAACATCAAAGAAACGAGATGGTGTCCGTTGCATACGATCCCAAAACTACAATGAAAGCCTTGGTGTTCCACGGAAAGCGCGATATCCGCATTGAGGACAGGCCGGTTCCCGTCATTCTGCAGCCAACCGACGCAATTGTCAAAGTGACTGCGGCTTGCTTGTGTGGTTCGGATCTACATCCTTATCGGGGCTCTACTCAGCCTGAGCCGAACTACATCATGGGTCACGAATCGATCTCGACAGTGGTGGCAGTTGGCTCGGAAGTCAAGAACTTCCAAGTGGGTCAGGACGTTCTATCTATCTTCACTACCCAATGTGGTGACTGTTTTTACTGCAAAAATGGAGTTTCTTCGAAATGTCCCAAGTCTTTTGTTTTCGGCACTTCGGGCCATGACGGGTTCCAGGCAGAGTATACCCGCGTTCCTCTGGCAGACACCACTTTGAGACCCAAACCAGAAGGAATATCCGACCTGCAACTTGTTCTCTTAGCAGATATTTTCCCCACCGGTTTCTATGGAGTAAAAAACCTGCTCGAAAAGATTCCGGACGAGCAAATCTCGGGTTCTGTTATTGTTCAGTTGGGATGTGGTCCTGTTGGGTTGTGTGCTATTGCCGCAGCAAAGGCGAAAGGAGTCAAAACCCTCTATGTGGTTGACGCTGTTGAGGACAGACTGGAAATTGCTGCCAAATTTGGGGCAATTCCTCTGAACTTGGCCAAGGATGATGTTGAGTCGATCATCAAAAAAGCAACAGACGGTCGGGGTGCAGATGGTATCATTGAAGTTGTTGGATCCAAGGATGCTTTGGGACTCGGATTCAAGATCGTGAGATGCGGCGGAGTAATCAGCTCAATTGGCTACCAGCACTCAGACCTCCCCTTCAGCGGCTTAGACTGCTACATGAAGAACATCACTCTTCAATTTGGCAGGTGTCCTTGCTACTCTTTGTTCGACGAAGCTTTGAAAACTTTCCGGGAGGTGGCTCATCTTTTTGAAGGATTTGTTGACTTGGAGATGCCGTTAACGGACGCTCCCAAAGGCTACGAGCTTTTTGATCAGCAAGGAGCCAGAAAAATCATCTTCCGACCTGGACTGACTGAGTCTATAAGACACACT
This sequence comes from Ogataea glucozyma, assembly GCA_003706155.2. NCBI lineage: Eukaryota > Fungi > Ascomycota > Pichiomycetes > Pichiales > Pichiaceae > Ogataea > Ogataea glucozyma. The sequence goes on from PPKO02000045.1 coordinate 58,918, forward strand.
TGAGTGAGCAGAATCAATGGGGCCTCTTGCTATCTCTTTATTGCATGTAAGTTCGCAATGCGTTGGCATTTCGAAAGTCGATAGATTGATCGAAAGAATTCTGAAAGGTTTGGTATATGAGACGAGTGTCGAGACCCAGGCACTTCGTGAACATAACTGTAGATGCACCAAAGCCGAAATCACGGGCGGATCTGTTTCAGTGTTTCACGAAGATCCCTTTAAGACATTCAATTTCATGCATGCAGTATGAACGGGGGTGACCTGATTGTGACGATTCTGCTGTGGTGGTCCAACGGTTTCTGAATAATTTGCTTTTGGCGGAATACGAAAGCAGTACCGCCTCGACCCGGGCTTTCCCGGGCTTTCTCGTTGGCTTTAGGGCTCAACTCTTTGGCTTAGGATGCCTCAGTCTTTTCCAGTGTCTTCCTCCGAGGACACAGTTTATGAGGCCATTCACGCCTACTGTGAATTCCCACGCATACTTCACAAGCCCAAGCTTGGTTTTGAGCTAGCAAATAAACAGTATGAGACAATTGCCCATGAAACTCCGAGAACCCTCGAGCTTATACTGGTGTATTGTTGATATGAGACGCCCTTGTTGATCTCCCAGATGCCTCATCTACAAAAAAGGCTACTGATTTAACCGGAACATGACTTCTCTCCATGGCACAAACGCTGCTGCCAGTTACCGGAATGGTTATGGCGACGTCATCGTTCACTCAACCATCGAACCCATAATGGTGCCGCCCAATTGTATTATCACAGTACGTGACACAACCGTCCGATGTGTTGTTCTAGCTTTCATGGTTTCAACACCTCAGGTAACGGGACAACGCATGAGATCAGCAGCATTCACTTTGCTGAGAGCATGGAATCTTTTGCTTCCAGCGAAGAATCTCTAGCCAGTCAAATCTAAGTCTTCAAACCACTTTGTGTACTTCCCAGCCACGAGAATCTATCTGAGTGGTAGATTGAATTCTTCAAGCTGGTGTTACAGAGGCGGTGCTGTCGAACGGTGCACGGAATTAATCATACTTTTGAAGGAGAAGATAGGTCAATGTTTTGTTACAAAAGCATTGGTGCTCACACTTACAGAGTGAAGTGGAGCAGCTCTTATCGGATACGGTAAGGGGGAAATCAAAGAAACCTTATTACAGACTGTCTCAGCCATCCAACTTGCAGGTTAGCTCATTTATCGCACCGAATCGCAACTTCATCGACTCTGACGGCCTGGATCTCCCCTACACAGCTCTGACCCTGACAACTACGCGGTCAGAAGAGTTATGCCCGAATCGACTCAAAGAGGATCTATAACACCATGCTTGATCGAAAAATGCGTCGTAACGTGTCTTGCAAGAATCTGGCTGTCCACAATGTGTTCTTTCATGATGAACTCGAGCAGGCTTAGGTGGTCTCACTTTTGACAAGGTCAGCCACAGTCGCCGGGTAGTCACGTGACTGCTTCGTACGAAAATCATATTTACAAATCGGGCTCTGTTATCTTTTCTCGTTGAGTTGATTGAAATTTGCTAGACTCTTCGAAGTGTTTTCTCTCACAGTCTCTCTTTTAGTCGCTTTGTCTTCTGACAATTTCTCAATTGGTTACAAGCGATATATCCACAAGCAGGTTGGCCCATTTCACTTATCAGTAACGACAAAGTTACAAAAGCGGAAATTCTTATCTTGAGTAGTGCACTGCTCAATAAGTGGCTGCCAGATCTGCCAGATCTCCCTCAATGCCGCTCGATATCGAGAGATTGTCGCAAACCAGACCGAGGAAGTGTTCTAGAGTATAAATGCAATGTTTTTGAGAAGACTTCACATGATTGTACATACTCTTCTCCTCAGCAGTATCATCAGAAATGTCCAACATGACTCAATTCGACGAGTACAAAAAGAAATCATTTCCCCACCCCACTTGGACAAAACCGTTCTGGATTGAGGAAGCAAAATCCCCATTGGCCAAACACAGAACCACGCCCGAGCTTCCAGGAGAAGTCGACGTGGTAGTGATTGGATCAGGATATGCTGGAACCTCGGTGGCTTTCAATTTGCTGGTAGAGCGGGAGTCTTCCAAACAAGTGCTTCTGCTCGAGGCTCGAGACGTCTGTTCCGGTGCCACCGGACGAAACGGTGGTCACGTCAAGAGTTACTACCATGCCCACCAAAATCAGTACAACAAGCAGTTTGGTCAAAAGGCGGCAGCAGAGCTGGCTCTCTTTGAGCACTTTGAAATGGAAAAGGTGCAGAGACTTGTTGAAAAATACAACTTCGACTGTGGTTTCGCGAGAAAAATTCTATATCACACCTACGATCAGCCTGAGGTCTTGCAAGAGGCCATGAATGATTACTATAGTTATCTGAACAACCCTCTGATTCCTCAAGAACTCAAAGATCTCGTTACCATCTATTTTGATAGCCAAGCTAGAGAACTTTCTGACCATGATAACACGATTGCTTGTGTGGCTTCTCCAACTGCTTCGGTTTGGCCATACAAGATGATCTGTGCAATGCTGGAAAAGGCCATTGAGAAAGGTCTGAACTTGCAAACAAACACCTGTGTCACCGATTTGAAACGGCTTCCGGAAGGAAAGTGGGTGGTTTCCACTCCTAGAGGAGACGTCATCACGGAGAAGCTGGTGGTGGCTACTAATGGCTATACCAGAGCCATAATGCCAGAATTCTACAACAAGATTGTTCCGGTCAAAGGTGTCGTGTCTCATTTGAAGAAAACCTCAGAGGAAACCAAGTCCATCAAAGACCACTACTATCACACCTATGGTCACGATAGCGACTATGTGACGTCTCCATCAGATGGCTCGATTATCGTTGGAGGAGGAGGTAAGACTGAAGGCATGCTGGACAATACTGACGACTCTGAGTTTCCACAAGAGGTCGGACAATATTTCAAGGACTACCCTAAGAAGATGTATCGTTCCTTGGCCAACGAGTCCTACATCAACGACTACACATGGACTGGGTGCATGGGTTACACCAACGACTCGTTCCCATTTGTTGGGGAGCTCAGCCAATACGGGCGTCCAAATACCTACATTCTGGCAGGCTTTACCGGCCATGGCATGCCCAGAATTTGGAGTTGTGGTGTCTATATTGCCGACTTGGTTCTGGATGGTATGAGCACAACCAAGTTGCCAGAGCCATTTTTGCTCTCTGTGGAAAGAATGTCGTCTTACGACAACCCTTACCTCAGCAGAGAGCCAAAAAAGGATTACAAAAAGGATGATTAGAGAGCTAATAGTGAGACCACTAGAAAGAAGAGGAGCCGCAGAGCTGTAATGTTATACAAGTGAATGCAAGAGTTATAGAGTTCTTTGGATAAATTTAAGAGAGCACAGTTCATATAATAGAGATATAACGCCTATAAATTTCGAAGGCCTGGTTTGGCCTCTCTGTTCAGTAACTGAACACCCAATTCGACACTTTGCTTGCAAAATAGACATGGCAACTTGGACTGAAGTTCGGCTGGCCGTTGGATCACAATCTGCTTTGCCAATTGTAGCACTGAGATTGCACAGCCCCGAAACCCCACGGCGCCCCAATTTTGTGTTTTTTAAGTGGTCACAAAATTTGCCGAATTTGGAAATCAAGCTTATCGCGTGGTGTCTTCGATTACTCAACGCTTATTATTTTTATTTAACATTTTTCTGCTTGATCATTTTTTTCCGTCAGGAACACAACCGTCTTACTCTGCCAAACCCCTCCAGACATGGCCAGCACAGGGACCGAGAAGCCGAAGCGGTCACGCGATGGTAAGTATACCACCCATCTCATCTCAGAATCCTCCAAACTAACACGACCAGGCTGCCAAAATTGTAAAAAAGGCCGCATCAAGTGCGACAGAGCCAAACCGGTGTGCAAAGTGTGTCAACGACGCAAACTGGAATGCAACTATTCCAAGAACTGGATGTGGGTTTCTGTGGAGAATCTGGATGCCCGACACCCCTCGTTCAAGGCAGTGCGGCGGCGCAGCAGTGACAACAAATCCGACACGACGAGTGCCCACAACTCTTCGCCACCTGCACCTATGACAGGTAGCCTTGCAAATAACAACAGTGCCGCAACTAGTGAGGATGAGGTAATAGAGGTGCCCCGGCTTTCTGCGAACTCCAGCGCCATAAATGCTCACCTTTCAGCATTTCCGCCCGCCATCACTGCGCTGCTCAAATCTGGACTCAATTTGCACATATTCAGGCATTGTAAGTAATGAGACGGTGTGTTTGTTGCCCTTGGCTCATCCCATGATTCTATGGTTTCCAAAAATACTGACAGTTTAATTGCTTTTTTCTCAGACCTTCAAGTCACGTGCGGGTCATTGGATCCGGTCAATGGTGCCGGTGCACGGAATATCTCCCAAAAGTGAGTACGATCTTCTCCATCCCCTTTGCTTTCCAAAACTAACCATCCAAAATCTCCAGTTTTTTTGTTCCTGTTGCCACAATGGACCCTGCCACATTCCATGGGATTCTGTGTATTTCGGCCACTCAGATGGCGTTTTCAAACCCTGAAATCAGCCAACACGCCGTGCTCAACAAATCCGCGTCGTATCGCGCGCTGCACAGCCTTATGCGCCGCCCAGAAACAGCATACAGTCTCGAGGCACTTTCTGCGATCATTTGTCACCTTTCGATCGAAATCACCCAATCCGGCCTCCACAACTGGCCTACCCATATTCGCGCATGCCGTTCCATCATCAATGAACGTCGTCGCAGAGGCATCCCGATCGACCAGCTGTCGTGGTTCTTATATGCCAGAATCGCACGCTACGACAATTTCGCCAGCCTAACGACTGGCGACCCGCCTTTGTTCGAGGAGCACGAGGTCGAACCCTGTGAAGCGTATGATCCAAGTCTGCGTGACCTTAACTCCTTGTACGGGTGTCCGGCGCGTCTCCTTTTCTTTTCCAGCAGGCTGTCGTGTATAGGGAGGGCACTTTGGGAAAGTTCCGCGGGGAGCGAGTCCCGCGAATTGTGCAATGTCCCTGGGGAGCCCGATTCTCTAGGGGATAACTCCCTGGCAGTGGAACCCCTGTCGGCGGAGCCCGCGGTGGAGGCTGCCCCACAAAATTTGAGTGCCCGGCTCGCGCGAATCGGGTACAATCTGAGCGAACTGAGTACAAAATTCGCACTACTTCTCGAAAGTCATCATATGCTGGGCCCAGTCACCGAGTGGGAATGTGTGGAGTGTTTGTGGACCAACGCCATGGCGATCCACTACTACCGCCAACTGTTCGATATAGACATTCACGATTCGGTGATTGAGCAGTATCGCTCGTATGCTATCGATGCGGCTGCTCTGCTTCCTTCAGGCAGTCTTCTTTGCTCCTCCGTCGTGTGGCCATTGCAAGTGGTGGCTTCTGTCACGACCAACGCTATGGACCGTTCGTTTCTGCGAGCCCGCATTGCCGAGTTCTTCGAGCTCACCAACATTGGAAGCTTTCAGCAATTGCTGGAAATTTGTGATCAGATGTGGCGAGAACTTGATTTGGGGCACTGCACCTCAGTGGCGCAGCTGTGGCGGTGCACCAAGGAGAGGGGGTGGACTTTGCTGACTGCGTAGTGACTGAACCAAGGACGAGCGAAGCGAGCAGTATGTGATGAATCTCTCTGGAATGAGTGACTGAGCGAATGGGCAAGTAAGCATGCGAAGGAGTTCGAGAAGTGTTTCTCGCCAGTCCCGTATTTTGTGTACGCCTGTATAACGAAATTTTGATACCCTGCGAAGTTCTCGGGAGTTGCAAACGGCCGACGGCAGTACGGCGCGCTGGGTTTGTGGAGTTCATCTGGTTGAGCCTAATAAAGTTAAGATGTAGACTTTGCCTGCGGCGGACTTTTACCTTGGGACGTTTGTGAGATAGACGACAGAGCTTCCGTGACGAGGCTGTTGTGATTGTTGGACTGAGCATTGCAGCCCTCTAAAAAGAGAATTCCTGTTTGTAAAGGCTGATCACCTCAGCGTTGTAAACTTCGACCGATTCGACTGTGTGAGCGACATCCGCTCAAACCCACGCTTAGACGTTACCATCCAGCACTACTTATGATTCTTGTGGTATTGAAATTTCTTTGTGGTCAATCAACCACTATAGCATTGTGGTTCTATGAGCGTTGCTCATAGACTCATGGTAGCCTTCATTGCTGTGATCCATGAATGAGGGACCAACGTTCGTGGTCTTTTTTACCCATCTGGAGTCGATAACGCACCTTCCTTTCTCTATACGCTGATCTCCCCATTCTCAGACAAACCGGCTCAATTCCCCAATACGGCAAAAATAGTGATTGCGAAAACTGATAATCAGAATCGCTCCGAGGAAATAATCTCCGAATATGCGTTGATGTGAATCGTGGGGCCGTTCATTGTTCCATAAATTGAAACCGGCTGCACGAATCCTTTTAGTATCGCGTTTGTTGCATACCCATCCGAACAAGAAACTGATTTCCGTCACAATCAATGGATTTGAATTACTGAGACTGAACGAGTTTGGAAGCACTGAGATTAAGGCCTAAATCACGGGGAGCCAGCACGATAAACCGGCGGGCAAATCTAGAGTGAGAATGGCAAGTAAGCATCTAACTGAGTAGACAATTCTGAGTCAAAAGTACTAGTCTCTGTTCTGGTAGACAAATCTCAAATAATTTTACACTTAAAAATCGAAAAGTGCCATTATTATTTTTGAAGCTCAGCGATTACTCAGATAAGCTTGCTGATTTCGTCTGATCGACCAAAAAGATTTACAAGGGGAACCCGAGAGCTCAAAGTCACGGAGTAGCCCAATGAGGGAGATATGAAAATGGTGCAGCGTTAGATACAAACCACTCAAAAGCGCGAGCATAAGAAATCCTCGGTATAGAAATGAAAAGACTGTAACGTTAACTATGAGGTTTTTCTCACAACACAGAGCACGAGAAGTCGATAATGTTTAGTATGCTGACAAATCCATTCTATCTTTGGTCCCAGCAGTTCAACGGATAACCAGCCATTACAGCCAAAGATGGTTTGTGGTTCTTCGCAGCAGCCGCTACTCTCTGCGACTGTTCACGAGACATGAGGATTCTGATCTTATCGGAGTGCGGCTGTGCGGTAATTATTTACAAGTAAAGCAGCCCCGATAAGCATGAGACATTTGTAGATTTTATCTCACAACCACAGCATTGGTAAATGAGCTATTAAAGGTACTTGTCGGACATTACGGTATATCTGCCAACCACTCACCCCCTTAACAAAACAAAACAATTTGTTTGATGTACTCGTGCAATATCGGAGGAAGCGACTCACAAATTTTACTCGCTTTCTTCAATGAATACTCGCCATTTGCTCCACCTACTTCCCGTGCGTAAATCGCTTATCAGTCACCGGTCGTTCATTTATCTCTTCTCATCGTGTTCCACACGCTTCGCTCGCCATTCGAGGGTCGTTTAACAAACCGAGTCACCTTCCCAATCGGGAATCATTTGTGATAGCGAAGATCGACTCGAGAAAAAAAACAGAAAGTGCGCTCTGCATAATCCGAGGTTGTAAAAGCTCCTCGAAGACCAATTTCAACTAATCAAACTCTCTTTTTGTCTCTGTTGAATTGCAAGTGCTAGTCATTGCTGAAATTATCCGCGAAAGCTGAAGCCTACGAAACGGAAATGACCGTTACTAATCAGTCCAAGCTCAGAATCGGTATTGATGTTGGAGGTAAGCTTGATAAGAGTTCTCGAGAAGAGATTCTGAATCGTCAAAAGTAGAAAGAGCTCACCCTTTTTTGCGTTTTCAGAATCTCCGGTTTCCGCTGGTTTCGCGCTACTAACACCTCCCAGGAACAAACACCGACTGCGTCCTGCTAGACCCCTCGCACAAAAACAGCGACACCTCGGGAATCCTCGGCTGTGCCAAGAGCGCCACAACGGCTGACATCTCCTCTGGAATCGTCCAGTGCATCCAGACGGTACTAGAACAGTCCCAGGTGGACCGGTCCCGAGTGTCGCTGGTCACCATTGGAACCACACACTTTCTCAATGCATTTATCGAACGAGACTATTCGAGACTGGATAAGGTGGCTATTATCAGAGTGTCAACCAACTTCACTAAGTCGATACCCCCATTCACGGACTTCCCTCAAGATCTTGCAAACGTACTCCACGGCTACCACGGTTTCGTTTCTGGAGGCCTCCAGATCAACGGAACCCAGATCTCGGAGATCGCCGAAGACGAGATTCTCGAGCACTGCGACCAAATCGAGAGACGAAACATTACCTCCGTCGTGGTGATCGGGGTCTATTCCCCAATTGACGAAGTCCACCGCCAGGAGTACCGGGTTCGTGACGTGATCAACAGCCGGCTGCCCAACGTCCGTGTCGTTTGTTCCAAAGACGTTGGCTCACTGGGTTTTATTGAGAGGGAAAATGCTGCCATTCTCAATGCTGCCATTCTCAGGTTCTCGGAATACGTCATTGATAGCTTCCAGAAAACCCTCAAAAGTCTTGGTCTCAGTTGCCCCCTTTTCCTTACTCAGAACGACGGAACTATCATTTCTGCTGACGAGGTGAAGAAAGTACCAGTGGTCACTTTCAGTTCCGGACCAACCAACTCAATTCTTGGGGCAGCCTACCTGAGCCGTCTGGACCCTGAAAAGGCCGGCCATGCTGCTCTAGTGGCAGATGTCGGCGGTACAACCACCGATATCGGCATCTTGCTGCCCTCCGGCTTCCCGATGCCGGCCTCTGCTTATCTGAGAATCGCCGGAATCCGAGTCAACTACTCGATGCCTCACATTCATACAATAGGACTTGGGGGAGGATCCATTGTGAGCGAGAGCGAGACGGGCGAAGTCGGCGTTGGACCGCAATCGGTCGGTCATGACTTGCTCACTCATGCCAGAGTTTTCGGCGGCGCCACCACCACCGCCACAGATGTGGCGGTGCAGCGGCGCGGGCTCAAAATTGGGCATCAAGAGCCTGGACTCCGACCAGATCTGGTGGAGGCGGCGTATGTCAGAGTTCAGCAGATCCTTGCTGCTGGAGTCGATGCGGTCAAGACTTCAGCCGAAGACATCCCATTGATTCTCGTTGGTGGGGGTTCCGTCATTGTAGACGACGAGATCGAAGGAGTCAGCAAGATTGTCCGGCCAAAGTTCTTCGAGTACGCCAACGCCGTGGGGGCTGCGGTAGCCAAAGTGGCCGCTACAGTGGACTCCATCGAGAACACTGCTGCCACCAGCACCGAGAAGCTGCTGCAGAAGGCCAAGCAGGCAGCACTTGAAAACGTGATCCGGGCTGGCGCGGATCCTCAGTCGGCATACCTGGTGGAGGTGAGAACGACGCCGGTTCAGTATGCTGCAAACAGTGTGAGAGTATTTGTGAAGGCAGCTGGAGAGCTGAACTTGGATGGGATCGAACAGAGTGGAGACAACGACTCCCAAGTCGGTGGTGCAAGGGTGTCTGAGGAAACTTCCGAAACTTTTGGTGCACGGGTGTTGGAGTCCAGCGAGTTCCAACGATCTGACAAGACGCAGAGAAGAGCCGACCGTGCCGAGCTGACACCAATCCATTCAGTCACCGGGTACACCCCGCACGTCGAGAGCGGCATTTGGACGCTTTCGCAGACGGATCTGCTGTGGATTTCCACAGGGTGCTATGTTCTTGGCTGTGCAGGCGGAGGTTCTCCCGAGTGTGAGTACCTCGAACTGCGAGAGATCATGCGTGAGGGCCACCAGATCAGGCTCAAATCGTACGCAGAGCTGGGAGACGAGGACTTGGTTGCATGGGGAGGCATTATGGGGTCCCCGACTGTGTCTCACGAGCGTCTGGGCGGCGAAGAGACTGTCGATGCGATGCGAGAACTGTTCAAGCATATGAAGCTGGAGCCGAAAAAGCTGGCTGCGTTCATGGCCATTGAGATTGGAGGAGCCAATGGCTTGCAGGCGTTGATTGCTGCATCCTCAAAGTACTTTGATAAGCCTGTTCTGGACTGTGACTGGATGGGCCGGGCATACCCGACGTACTACCAGCTGACTCTGGCTACGCACGAAGCCGGTCTGACGAGTCCAGCAGCCATCTCTGACGGTGTTGGAAACTCCTTGGTGCTCTCCACCGCCACTTCTGACTACAACACTGACGTCTTGTTGCGAGCAGCGTGCGAAGAGATGGGTTCGCGTGTTGGCTTTGCGGCCAGGCCGACTGAGGGGAGATTGGTGAAGGAGTACGCAGTCAAAAACACCTACTCGCTAGCGTGGAGGATTGGAAGACAGATCGCGTACTGCCAGGAACACAGCTGTACCAATATGGTGGCGGACGCCATCATCAACGAAGTTGGTGGGCCCGGGGCAGCCAAAAAGCTCTTTGCTGGCAAGATCACCTCGGTCGAGGAGAAGCTATACAAGGGTCACAGTTATGGACAGATAGTGATTTCGTCTTTCTCCGAGCAGGAGCAGGCGGCTCCGGAAGATGGTGTGCTGCCTTTCGAGGCCACCGGCGGCCGGTTGAGGATTCCCTACAAGAACGAGAACATCTACGCGGAGCACGAGTCTGCCTCTGGTGAAACCAGATTGTTGGCGTCTGTCCCGGATCTGATCAGCGTCATTGACATCCAGTCGGGTAAGGCCGTGGGAGTCCCAGAGTTCAAGTTCGGAATCCGGGTTCTAGTGATTGCGATTGCTGCGTCTCCGCTTTGGTCTGACAACGAGAAGGCCAGAAAGGTGGGTGGACTGGACTCGTTTGGGCTGGGAAACCTTGAGCATGTTCCAATCGGAGAGGCTTGCGAGATCAGGGGAGTGGTTGAGGAGTTCACAAGCAGCTGAGCGAGCATGCATCGCTATACCAAAACGCCGCGGTTTGTGGTGTCCAGTGCAAAAGTTTGATCTTTTAGTTTAGATGTATGTGTGTAGTCTTTAACGGCGAGACTGTGTGCTGCCGAGTTCGATGTTTTCGAGGCACTTATGATAATTCTTTTCCCTTTTGGGGGGGCTCCAATTGGGGATTTAAAGTTCACTACCTCTTCGAAAGGTGAGTTCATGTTCTGTGATTTCCCTTCTCACCATTCCAAGGTGAGCGATCGCGATCGCGATCGCGATCGCTCCTGATAAGACGTCTCGTTTGGCCTCCAAAATCCGGGGTAAATCACTCTGCGCGATAAGTAGGTGAAAAATTTCACGAGCGAGCGAGTCTAAAAGTCTGAGTGAGACCAGTGATTACGGAAGAGACACAGACGGTCGCTGAAATCCAAAGATTCCAGGACAGAAATGTATGAGAGAGTCAAGTTCGGTTGTCATGAGTGAGGAAGAATTGCCGGCCGCCGACGAAGATCCATCGCCAATCACCAAAAACCACCCACCTATACAGCTAAATCAAGACAAAATAAAAAGCCTCCGGAGATTCCAGTTCTCGCAGGGAGTCTCGAAGCCGACTCCACCCAGAAAAAGAAAGCAAACACCACTGCCAACCAACCTTCTGCTGCCTTCGCTTCGAGAAAACCTCAAAGTCGTTTTCATTGGCTACAATCCCAGCATCAAATCGTCTCAGCTACAACACCACTACGCTCACCCCACAAACAGATTCTGGAAGCTTTTCAACGAGTCTGGGGTTCTGAGAGCCGCAACAAGCGACCAGTTTCAGCAACAATGTCAGGCCAAAGACGACTGGGCCCTCATCGAGCACGGGATCGGGTTTTCCGACCTGGTCTTGAGGCCCACCAAGAACGCAGGAGAGCTGAGTGCCGCGGAAATGCGAGACAACGTTCCAAGACTCGTGGGCGAAATCAGGCAATACGAGCCCCTGGTGGTTTGTTTTGTCGGGAAGGGAATATGGGAAGTCGTGTGCAAGACCATGGGTCACAAGTCGATGCTGGAGGGGTTTGAATGGGGGCCTCAGCCAAAGGAGTTTGCTGTACAGCTTGGGCTTGCATGCACTGTTTTCGTTGTTCCCGGCACTTCCGGGCTTGTGACGATACCGTATGCGGTGAAGCTGAAGTGCTGGCAGGAGTTGAGTGGGTTTATCCGGACTCAGAACAGCTCGTGAGAGGCTTGCCGATAGTGCGTCTATCGACGCGAATTTCTGCTCGGCTGCTTGCGTCGACTGGACTTTCTCCCGAACTTTTTCTCGCTGTTTTTTGTCTGAAAAAACTCCTTCCTCGCTATTTCGTTGAGCCAAAACAAAAGTTCACTGATTTCCTGAAAACGCCACCACTTACTACCGTGTTTTCAAGTATCACGCCCTTCCCCACTCGCAATGTACAACATCAAACTTTACACGCCGCCGGCCGACCGGCACTCGCGCCAGAGCCACGATGAGGGGGGCGGTCAAGCGCAAAACAAAGTGCGCGTGTTTCCCCTGGATCCCGTTCCGTCTAGAGACCAGGAGATGAAGTTCATTGAGAACAACCGGTATCTCAAAAACGAGCATCTCTTCAACTACTACAACGTGCCGGGCGCCAACCACAAGGGTCCTGCCGATATCGAGAGAATACAGCTGGCGTTCGAGTCGAATTTGGACGACGAGGTCAACTACTATCTGATCCATCTAGTGTATGTGTCCAAAGAGAACCCAGACCTGCTCAGATTGAAAGGCCATTTTGCGTTTCTGCTTGAGCCGTTGTCGAATCTGCTGACCTGTACGGCTTTCGACTCCACGTCGGACAACTCGGACCTCAACAAGTCTCTGGACGCTGCATTGATTCTGAGAAACATAGTTCAGGACATCGACAACTCGCAAGTCGTGTCGATGAGCTTCAAGATCAGGGACGCCCTGCTCAAGATCCTGAACAACAAAGTGGTGCTGGAAGACCGTTTTACCGACGAATCGTACGAACAATCCAAAGAGTTGCTCCGTTATGCCATGGATATAGTTGAAGCCATCTCTTCGTATCTTGCACCGGCGCAGAAGGACGATCTCCTCTTCTTGAGCGTTCTGGAGCTTCTGAAGCTCACCCAGGATAGGTCGGTGATCATCACGATCCTCCGTTCTCTCAGCAGAATGATGTACAACACGAAAATCGAGGGAGACGCACCAGACCATCTCGGAGAAGACGTTCTGGACAAGGTTGTCTCGTACTTGGTCCTGTCTGTCAACGGAGATAGCGACAACGACGAGCTCATTATCACCTCGCTGGACTTTTTGTACCAGTACATTCTGCCCAATAGAGTCAGCAAATTGCTCTCCAGCTACATGAGGTCCTCCATCCTGCGTGACTTCTTACCAAAACTGCTCATTTACAAGCAAGCTTACAAGACAGAATTCAGCGCCGCCGTTCCAGCACTGAAATTGGTCAAAAGGGTTAGAGATCAGACTCCGTCTCAGCCTCCCGCTCTCACAGACAACCTTGTGGCGCCTCTGAACGAACTCTCCGAGCCAAATAGAGCGACGGCCTGGATGAGATGCTGCTACAGGGCCGTTGAAGACGGTGAAGTGACACAAATCTCACTGTGGCGGTCGTACGAAGCACAATTCCAAAAATACGCCAGCGCAAACACCGGATCGCGGCTTCTTCCAGCAGTCGATTTCATCAAGAACGTGCAGCACGCTTTCCCCAACTCAAGTGCAATGGTGATGAACCATCCCGATGGAAGCAGGAAATTCGTCATCAAGGGAATCCAGCCTCGAGCCACGTTTGTGGACATTGCTCAGGGGAAAATCGAGGCCCTCACGGAGCAAGGAATTGCTTCTGAGCCGGTCGCGTCTGATCTTGAAGAATCTGTCCAGGATCCAGTCCAATTGTTCCGGTACAATGTGAACGATCGTTTGACTTTGAACGAAATCAACACCTCTGCCAGTCTATTGATCAACGAGCTTGTCACTTATAAGCAAGGAGAGGAGTTGTTTCTTGGATCTCTGTCCATCTTTGAGGAGGATCTACTCAAGGTGCCCGCTTTGTTACCGTACATCCACGGTGTGCTAGAGAAGTTGGAGTACTAGAAAATTTTGTGTATAATTAGTTGGGTGAAATCAACTGACGACGAGCGATGCGAGTCGCAACTGATGAAAATACACGGTGGTCAATCAAAGCCAACTCGATAGCTTACAGCTAATTACACAACCTTGTCAGCAATTTCGTAACCAGTAAACCTGGCTTCCGCCTTGTCATCGTCTTCAAGCCGTCGGATCCACAGGCTTGTTCTGCTGCTGGTTTCTCTCTATCAGCTTGCTTCTCAAGATGTTATCCACTCTTTGTAAAACCTCGAGCTTCTCGTTGATAAGGCTCGACAAGTTCTTGGCGTCTTCATCAAGCTTGGTGAGTCTTCCATTGAAAAACTCCAGAGCTTCTTGGGTGTCTTTCTCCACGTAGTAACCGGTACCAACGTCGATCAAGAAAGAATCGTTGTTTTTCACTTTTCCTGGAACATACAGAGAAGACGTCAAAGGCACCAAAATCTCGTTCTGATCGTTGGCATTCACCTGTTTCACGTTGTCTCCGCAATCTCTGTACTTAGCTTGTGCGGTCTTGAGAGCTTGGAACGAAGTTTGTAGATGCTCCAGCTCCCTATTGAGCTGGCTTTTGAACTCGATTATTTGTTCGGGTTGAAGTTTGGTGAGATCGACTTGTGAAGATACGTGTCAGTGGGCATTATTGCTAGTGCTGAGTTTTCTAATATCACACTTACTCTTTTGCGACATTTTTGGGTTGATTTTGTGGGACCTGGCGTGAGAAACTATCCATTCAGTAGAGGAACACTCTGATTGTGTCTTGAAGCTGAACTTTTCAACGCATTCAAAAAAAACGGTCTGCTGACGTAATCGCGGTGTTGGGTAGGAGTCAGGCAGTGCAAATTTAAAGGATCAGAAGGAAGAGATTCTACTAGGGGAGCCAAGAAGTGAGTGAGTACAAGTATATGGAGTTTGGTACGAAAGTTGAAGTTGCAAGTTAGTAGCGGCCCGTTGCGAAGAATTCTTGACAAACGATCACAACTGGATTTTCAATTAACTTGGTTTTTTGATTATACTTCATTGACTATACTTCAGGGCGGAAATTGCTCGGAGTAAAATGTATGTTTCCTTGTATGATCAAACAAAGACTCAACAGTTCAATCAAACATACGGTGTTGTACACCTTCTTGGAGTAGATCCAATGAGCAATTGACATTCTTCCCACTCTATGAAAGTGACCTTCGTCCCGTCGCAAATATCCCCGGGCTTCAAACCGCGATTTTGATCCCTTGGTAAACTCCAAATTTATTTGCAAGATCAGATAAGACTTGACTATATACGACCCATCTTGGTTGCCAACTACACATTATGGGGACAGACGACAACAGCAAAGACCAAGCACTTCCGGATTCGAGCTCGTTTGCAAGTATTTTGGCAAATGTCGCCAAGTTGCGACAGCAGGAATCCGGGTCCAAGAATGTAGGAGAAGAACCATTGCCATCGAAGCCCATCAACACGTACAATAAATCTCGTTCGCCAGAGCCAGTGAGACCAGTCCAAAAGAAGTCTGCTCCATCCGCTCGAACGGAGCCGTCGAGACCGAATCCCACAAATGCAGTGCGGACACTGCCATCGAGAGAGCCCAAAGAGATGATTATAACTCCCTCAAGAGACAGCGACAGAAAGAAGGATGCTGCCAGATATAGCACTCTCAAGAAACAGACGTTCAAATCGATACAAGTGAACCGATCGCAAAACGGCAATCCGTTGCTCGCAGAATTGAAACAGGTCTCGTATGAGTTCAATTCGAAGATCAAAGAGGTTGATTATCTTGTGAACTCTCATTGCTTTGTCTTGTTCTTATCTTTGAGGTACCACAAATTACACCCTGAGTACATTTACAACAGGCTCAAGCGGTTGACCCACAATCCCAGCAATAACAGGGTGAGCAGGATACTAATGGTGCTAGTTGACGTGGAGAATTCGAACGATTCGGTGCGAGAGCTCAACAAACTGTGTTTATTGAACGAGCTAAATTTGGTCTTAGCATGGACTTTCCAGCAGTGTGCGGATTATTTGACGTTCTTGAAACAGGTCGAACTAAATATCGGCAACACTTTAATCAAGGGCAACAACATGCCCGAGAGTATCGTCAACGATGCCGACTATTATCAGCGAGTGATAGCGATGCTCACCACCGTCAAACCGGTCAACAAGACGGATTCCATCAATCTGATTTCAAAGTTTGGAAACTTTCAGAACCTTTGTGAGAGCGCCAATGAGTATAATCTGGAGGAGGTGCAAGGAATGGGTCAGAACAAGATCGAGCGGCTGTTGAAAGCCATCAACGACCCATTCATATACAGATGAACGAGAACGCTACAAGCTGTTCAACTAAATGTCAAAGAAGTTTTGAAAATCGAGTTTCTTCTTCATTTGTCTTTTTGGGGCTGGTTGCCTGGTCACGGGAAGAGGCTGACTGCTAGTGTTGCCAGCAGTCACTTTGACAAGGCACTTGAAATTGCTATCGGGACGCGGAGTTTCGAATCTGACTCTCCATAGTCTCTCAAGCTCATGTTCCGCTAGACTTTCGCAAGCTTTGTCAACAACTCTATAATCGAAGATCAGCGCTTCGTCTATGTTTGATTTCACGTCGATCAGCTTTTTCTTGGCCAGATATCTGTATTTCAACGAATCAGACAGATAAAACAGGTCTGTCCTCAGGATCTCCTTCCAATTGAAATCCAGCGGGTCTTTGAGTGTCGTTTCCAGATACTGAAGGGTTCCCAAGCGGAGTTTGAAGACACAATCGAGCGACGTAAGACTGTCATTACCATTCAATATGAGACATCTCAAGTTTTGCAGCTTGCCACTATTGATGCTGATACACCACGCGTTCAACGTGTTGTCTGCGATACCACAATTGGAAACATTGAGATATTGCAGATTATCGAGTCCGTTGAGTACAAGGTGTGTTTTTGAGAAATGTACATTTTGAAGACTGAGGATGGTCAGACTGCTGAAATGGTTTCCAAACGATTGGAGGTCAGCCACAACCGTGTTGAGTGAGACATTTGAGAAAAGAGTCTCCATTCTGTGTTTTCGGGAGATAGCACTGTGTTTTATATGGACGAATCTTGGCTGATTTTTTGCGGGCCTTGCTTTGGATTGCAATTTTGGTAAAAGATGGGAGAAGAAGGAGGATTCTGAGCCAAACCTGGTGGCAAAGATTCGATACAGGGTTGGAGTATCGTGCTCCAGCAGTAGAATATACGTCCAAACTTTCGACCAAATGTTCCAGCTCTGGGAGGTAGCGTCTATGTGGGCTGCTGTGAGACTGTCCGAAGCCTGTGCAATTTTCAGAGCACACTGATCTTTGAGAGATCGGGTAGCTTGAGCGGGTTTTTTTGGCGGGAAATCGTCTGGTGTTGATTCTGCAGGCCGAACCTGAGAGTAGTTGTATATCTGCGTGTACTGGTGGTCGACGAACCCAAGATCGCTCGTACCTATCTTGTGGAATGCGATTGGAAGCTGTTGCGATTGCGAGGTTGTAGACAGTTTTGAGAGTGCAGGAAGACGGCGCGTTTTGCGACGTGGGAACCTTCTGCGACGTTTACTGACGCGCTCGCAATTGGATTGTCCTTCTTGCTTGCGGGAGTGTGATTTGCGGAACATGTCTAACGTGTATATGATGAGTCTCCATGATTGATCCGGATCAATAGATAGCGATCAATTATTCATAATTTTTCATGATATTCCGTGATTTTCGCGCGACGCGTCGGTGTTTTTTCTTTCGCGCCTTTTTTCAAAAGCAAATTTTCACCAATGCGCGTAATCGGTCAGTTCTCTAATTTTTGCAACGTCGGAGTGTTATCTTTGAAAAATTGTCCGCTAAGACCTGTTCTACAACTAACAGGTTTTTTGTCGAACAACCACGTTAAGCAGGAAATTTAGCAACAATGACGAACCCAGCAACACTGCCTGCGGGACTCAGACAGCTGGTGGTGCCCAATCTGCTGCACCGGACCTGGGCCAAGACATTCTACTGCAAGCCAGAATACTACATCCAACCCACCAACATCGAAGAGATCAAGGAGGTGGTCAACCATGCTCGCAAGACCGGCCGTTCCGTGATGGTGGTTGGCTCGGGCCATTCGCCTTCCAACATGACCATGACCAACGACTGGATCGTCAACCTCGACAAGTTCAACAAGGTGATCAAGGAACAGCCCTCTCCAGATGGAAAGTACACCGATTTCACTGTCGAGGCCGGTATCAGAGTGTACCAATTGAACGAGCTTTTGGCCACAAAGGGTCTGGCAATTCAAAATTTGGGATCCATTAGTGACCAGTCCATGGCCGGAATCATTTCGACCGGAACCCATGGCTCTTCACCTTATCACGGTCTCGTTTCGCAGCAATTGGTGGACATCACGATCGTCAATGGACTCGGAGAGCTTGTCAGATGCTCTCCAACAGAGAAACCAGATCTGTTCCGTGCTGCAATGCTTTCCCTCGGTAAGATCGGACTCATTGCATACGTCACCATCAGAACTGTTCCTCGTTACCAGATCAAGTCCAGACAGGAGGTGATCACCTTCGACACCTTGTTGGAGCAATTCGAGACCATCTGGACCACCGACGAGTTCTTGAGAGTCTGGTGGTTCCCGTACACCCAGCGTTGTATCTTGTGGAGAGCTTCCAAGTCGACGGAGCCGATCTCGAAGCCAAGGGCTTCTTGGTACGGAACCAAGTTTGGTCGTTTGTTCTACGAGTCTTTGCTGTGGGCTTCTGTCCACCTTTTCCCAAGACTGACACCTTACGTTGAGAGATTCGTGTTTTCCAGACAGTACGGTCTCACTGAGACCTACGGTAAGGGAGACATTGCCGTCCAAGAGTCTGTGGAAGGACTCAACATGGACTGTCTGTTTTCCCAGTTTGTCGATGAATGGGCTGCTCCTTTGACCAATGGACCTGAGATTTTGAGATCGTTGAACCAACATATCCAGGAGGCTGCCAAGAGAGGCGAGTACTACGTTCACGCTCCAATTGAGGTGAGATGTTCTAACACTACTTGCTCCAACTCTCTGGAGCCTCAGGATCTCTCAGAGAGAACCACCACTTCTCCAGGCCCTGTTCTCGGTAATACGTTGAGACCTCTGCTGGACGGAACTCCAAAACTGAACTGGGTTCCTCAGGAAAACGTTACCAACAGCCAATTGACAGTCTACATCAATGCCACCATGTACAGACCGTTCTACTCGTCTGTGCCTATTGGTAAATGGTTCTCTACGTTTGAAGAAATCATGGAGGCTGCTGGTGGAAAGCCACACTGGGCTAAGAATTTCATCGGAGAGAAGGATTCTGACAAAGTGTATAAAGACGGCGAGATGGTGGGATTGAAGAGCAAGATGCAAGAGTGGTTCGGCGAGGATCTCGAGACATTCCGTAGAATCAGGGATGAGACCGACCCCGATGGGGTGTTTTTGAGTGGTTCCGACTGGCTCAGAAGAAACGAGCTGATTGAGCTAGAGAAACTCGACAAGATCGAGGAGCTGAGGGCTGAGCGTTTCGAGTCATACGCTGGCGAAGTTGAGGAGTAGAATCTTTCCATGGAACCCCTACAAGATAAAGAGATTTACAATAGACGTAGAAAGGAATACTATAATGCCACCTACTTCTTTAGAAACAAAACACCTGGTCGTCCTGCTTGGAAGCCAAAACTCCTTTTTCCCATCCTAGCTCCTCTGTCAGCTCCAGCATCTTCTTCTTCATAGGCATAGGCCCACACACAAACACTTTCTTGTCATCGCTAGGAGCAGGAAGCAGCTTCTCTAGCAGTTCCTTGGTGATGTAGCCAGTGTACCCGTCCCAGTCGGCTGGTGGCTTGTTCAAGACGTAGTGCACATCGAAGTATGGGTATTTCTCGGCAAACTCATCAAGCTCATCTTTGAGAAGAATATCGTTCTCGGTCTCATTAGCAAAGATCAACGTCACAGAAGTCAGATCCTCTGGCGTCGTGATGATCTTACCAATAACTTGTAACATTGGAGTAATTCCCGAACCTCCAGCTATCATGGTGATGTGAGAAGCCATGTTTGGGACATAGGAGATGCGACCAACTGGGCCTTTGAACTCGACACTCTGACCCGGGACCAAGAAGGCAAACTTTTTGGAAACAACCCCCTCTGCATAAGATTTGACCAGAATGTCAAAGAATCCAACATCGTATTGATTGGAAATTGGGGTGTAGTATCGCACTTCCTCCTTGTCATTTATGAAGAAACGGCATGCCAGATGCTGGCCAACAGGAATGTCTAAAGTGTCATATTCTTTCGGTAATTTGAAACGGTAGATGGCAGAGTTCTTGGAGATCACGGTCTTGTCCACCAATTCGTACTTCTGGAACTCATCTTTGCTCAAAGACTTCTTCCTGAGCTTGGCCATGGTGAAGTGGACCCCAAAAAACACTGCCAGAATGGCGACAGTGTGAGGCAGGTAATCATAGTTGAGAATGGAAATTCCTGCAAGAATCAGAGCGGTTGGAATGTAGATTCCATGCAAGGAAGTTGCCGCAAGGTTCTCGTTGTTTTTGGCAGCCATTACGAGTTCGTTGGAGGTGGAATTACTAAAGCTTCAGTGGGTACTTTCCCAGGTTGAACTATACGAGATTGATTTTTTTTCACCCAGTGGGTGGGGTCGGTCTGAAGCGAAAAAATCGGCAAATATTTTCCAAGGTTTTTCTCGCGTATGTTCACCTGACCAGAGACACGTGGTGTCAGCGTCAAAAGCACTATCGTCCAGTGAATGCAGGCACTGTGACTAACGAGATCACGTAGGCAAGACTGCCGAACCTGGAGATGATCCTTACTCACCAGTCCATCAATACGGTAATGATTAGCTTACTATATTCATACTTGCGCTCTGTTCAGCTTTTGCTCTGCTTGTCGCTCAAATCCTCCCTACGCGACTTTGAAGACGAATCAAAGTAAACATTCTCACCCAGGGAAACAGTCCTGAGACCCACTCTTTTTCCCACCGCATCAGGGGTGGCTGTGTGGTAGAAACTTCTGTTATCCCAAACAGCGAAGTCGTTCTTGTTCCAGCTGAAACGGACTTGGTTGTCGTGATTCTCGACAATCAACTTCCGCAGCAACTCCAGAAGCTGCTCTGATTCGATGATACTCAGCTCGGGAATGTGTTTTGTGAACGTTGGAGCGTAATAGATGGACTTCCAGCCCGTGACGGGATTCGTACGCACCAAAGGGTGGATTGCATCCAGATCGGAGCCTTGATTGTACGGAGAGCCTCGGTCCAATCTCAGATCTTTGTTGACCAGCCGTGCGACTTTTTTGAAACTTTCGCCCGAATGATAAGCTGTCAGACTCTCAACCAGTTTCTTGTATGGCTCTGACAAACGGTCATAAACCTCATAACCACTGGCCCACAGAGTGTCTCCTCCCGTCTCTGGGATTTCAGTTAACTTCAGTGATGCGTAGTCCGAGGGAGTTCTCTCAAAACTTATATCTGTGTGCCAACCGCCGCTGGCTGGGCGGCCACCTCTGGGGTCCACAGAAGCTAGCTTCCTGGCGTTCTCAGAGGTGATGACGCTCACTTCATCTCCCAGCTCAGAACCTTCCCAAGTAGTAGGATGGATGTGCAATCCAGATGTCTGTGGCTTTCCAGTGAGCTCACCCAGCTTGGTCACAAGGTCTCTTTGCTGCTCTGGGGTGAGCTCTTGGTTCCGGAAAAACACAACACCTCGCTGCGAAATGAGCACAGCCAGATCTCTCAGCAGCTCATCGGAGTTTGGTGCTTCAAGCAATTCTGAGACCTGTAATTCCGGGAACTCTAGGCCCAGAATGGTGGTCGGCTTGAACGAGCGATATTGGTCTAAAGATCCAGTGTATTCCAATGGTTTCTTGAGTGTATTGCCACCATGTGTCTTATTATTGACTGCAACGGCAGCACGGAGAATTTCCTCACGACTTGGCTGTTGGGATTGGATATAAGTTGGGGACATAGCTCTTGATGAGGTTATCTTGGTTATAAAAGACAATATAGGGGTTCTTTGTGAAGCCAAAAGGATGTTACAAGGCCATATTTATAGGCCAACCGATGATCGTGGTGGTCTATGGTATATATGAGTTAAAAATGCCTGCAAGTCACGTGCACGCGACAAAATTTCTGTGGCACTTTGTAAGCTGTGGGGGAGTGGGGTAAACGGAGAAAAATTCGTGCCACAGGCAGCCCGTAATGCTCAAGGTGTTTCAAATTTTAAGGTTTCATCAAGGTTCACTATTTTCACTTATTTGATACCCAAATGATCAAAAAACACATGTCCAACTTTACGCATTGCCCTACTATTGGACCCCCACGTTTCCCTCTCCTTACGTAATCACACAAGCTCCGCGCTGCAGTCAGGTTCAAGAAGTTTGTGACTCCAGTGAACTATTGAGTAGCTGCAATTGTGGAGTGTCATTTTTGCGGTGATTTGTGTCTCCGAATTAATTCTCGTTTACCTGATTTGTCTCACTCATTCTCGTCACTTCCTACTCGGTCACGTGCCCAAGGGCTCGTGATTTGCTTTTCACAAACTACTATTCAACAACTAACAACCATTCTCAAAGGTTTGATTTTAGCGAAAATACTGTAGATATAAGGGTATCAAATCCAGACTGTATTGCGATTCTGGGACTCTCAAGTTTTCGAGACATTGACTCTCATTTAAGCCTCCTGGGCTGCTATTTTGGCATCTTCTTCTGCCTTCCTTCTGATTGCACTCCAACCGTACTTCGAGCGCTCACGCAAAGTCTTCCCGTAGTAGGTGAAGATCCATGGAACAGGAGTGAGCAAAAGCGCAATGAAGGCAAAAATAGAGACTCCCCAGGACACATGCAGTCTCTTGAGCATCTGAACAGTGAACAACGGGAAAACAGACGAGACGATGTATCTGAGGAAGTTGTTTGCAGCCAATGCCGAGGCCACCGATAACGGAGGGTATGCCATGCTGAAGTAGGTCAAAATGGAAAAGAATATTAGAATCAGAGCAAAACCAAATGGAACACCGGCCGCCAGTGGAGCCATCCAGTGGACGGACTTTCTCCCTGTCCAAGCCAACCAAAACAGGGACGGTGCCAGAGCCACTGCTCCCAGCTTGCAGGTGAGAAGCCTGGACTCTGGAGTCGGTGCCACCTTGTTGCCGTTTTTGTCTTTCTGGCCCACATATCCATCTGAGTGTTTCTTGAACCAGATCCGCTTGTCAATGTAAATGTAGGTGGCAGCACCGATCACAAGTCCGACTCCCACTCCCAAGAACGGAAGACCTGAGATTCCAAGACTCATACCGTAGGTGCTCCTAAAGATGACTGGATATGCCTCGAAGAAGCCAAACAAGACCGCAAAGACAAAGGCTGTGTAGATAGACAGAACAAGCACGATCGGCTCAACAACAAGCATTTCCATTGGCTTCAACAACGTGATAAACACAATGACCACCAAGAACTGCATGATTGGCATTCCCTTTTTCAGTTTGAGGCCTCTCTGCTTGATTCTCCTGCGCATAATAATCAGCTTGTAAGTTTCTGGCATGATGAAGAGAGGAATGAAAACTGCAGCAGCAAAAAACAGATTGACCCACATGGTCCATCTGAGTCCACCGATTCTGTTGGGGAGATCAGACACCTTGTTTTCAGCCACAAATCCACCAATGATTGGACCAATGACCGGACCAGCCAAGGGAGCCAGACAGAATAATGTCATGGCCAGTCCCAGCTCCTGTGGTCTCCAAATGTCTGTGATGGTTCCACCACCAATGGCCAGAGCAGCAGAGGCCGTGAAACCAGCGAAAAATCTCAAAACCAGCACAGTACCGATATTCTTGGAAAGTCCCACACCCATGATGAAGAGCATGGCAATTGGCAACGTCGAACAATACACGATTTTACGACCAAAAATCTCGGACAAAGGTGCAGCAATCGCGGGCCCAAATGATAGCCCGATCAAGTAGAGAGTGAGTCCGCCGAGCCCCAAAGTCTGACTTATTCCCCATTTGGCCATCATCTCAGGCAATGCGTCCACGTAAATAGATGATCCCAACGAGATCACCAGGCACAAGAACGCAATAGTCATTGTACAAGCCCATCTTTTCCATTGAGGCCAGTTAGCTGGGTTTTCTGGGTCATCAGGCCCATCCCAGTCCATTGTCTTTGGATCGTACTCAGCATCCTCCTCGTTGGAATTGCTTGAATTTTCATCTTCTGTGATTTTCTCTTGAACTGTTTGATGAGACAGTTTTTTTGAAAGCCTGGAAACTTCTCTGTTGAGAGCTTCTTCGTAATACTCTGAGTTGGTTTTGTTCCTGTTGAGAGAGTAATATTCTGCCTCTTCTCCAGAGATTTGTGAAGGTTGTGGTTGCAATGGCTCCTCGATTTCACCTGCTTGCACAGCCTCGAATTGTTCTGGGACGGCTTCGCCTGATCCCACGCTTTCCACAGAATGTGGTTTTTCGACTAGTTCCGACATACAGTAGTGTTTGTTTTCAAGGTGCTGATCTGAATCTCTGTGTTTCCTTAGTATGGATCTGTGCTTCAATTTATACTCTGCCCCAATACGAAGCGGATCCGCCTTGCTTACCGATTACGAACCGTAGCCCGCACATAGCCCGCACGGGTGTCCACCTGCTGGGCACTCGCGCGGCCGACTTATTTGGGGCACCTGGGAATTTCTGCGCGAGCGCAGAGGCACACCACGGGCACCGTGGGCAAAAGAGAAAAACTTGCTAGGTGCAAAAAATCTCATACCGATTTAGTACCGAGGGATCTCCTAATTGCCGAAGAAAACCCGACGATGGTGAGCTGAGTGAAAGTAAGGAAGTTACAGTATGGAGTGCTAAAACAGTCTAGAAATATGGACTTTTTCATACAAAAGCAATTTTCGACATCCAACGAGAGACTTCATTGATTACTAAAGCCCAGAAGGCTGTGCGATGAGAAAGCTGTCCATGGTGGCAATCAACAGACAAGATTATCATGCAGCAAGCTCGACGCAGGGACAACAATTGCGTTGAAAATTTATACACAAATAACTAAACATTCAAAAATTGGCAAAAGTGGCTAATCAATAACATTTCGCAAAAGAAAACAAAAACAAGGCTAAACGGTTTCTGGTACGCATTGATTGTCATGGATTTTGTCGCTGGAGGGGTTACCCCGCCTGGATAAAAGTTGACACCTTAACTGAGCCAAAATCAGCCCCAATCTGCCGCGGCCTGCTGACACGCGCCTTCTTATTGACAGATCCCGCTGGAGCAAACAATTTTTTGAATCGTGTACTGTGTGTGTTTTTCTAAACAGTCTAAAAGTCAAAGCACAAATCCACCAGCAGAACAGCGGACAGTGCTTTTATTTTACAAATTGTGAGACCAATTAGCTTAGAATTCATCGGAATTACTAGCGACTTTAGTTCTTGTTCCATTGCAAGTCCCCATACAGAGGCTAGAAAAATTTCTCAGAATTGAGAACAAGCTGTTGTACAGACAACGAATCAACAAGACAAGCAAACATACACACGAAAATGGCGTCTGATGAAGAAGTGTTGGCAACCTTGCCAAAGGCTGTGGCTCAACCTCCACAGGGTTTGACCGGATATCCCGGATACCTCACCGACACAGAGAAATCTGCTCTTGAGCAGCTTAAGACTTTGCTGGAGGCAGAAGGTTATACTGCTAGGTTAGACGAATCCACGCTTTTGAGATTCCTCAGAGCAAGAAAGTTCGACATAATGAAAGCCAAGGAAATGTTTGAGAGTTGCGAGAAGTGGAGAAAAGAGTTTGGCACGGACACTATTTTGGAGGATTTCCATTACGAGGAAAAGCCACTCGTGGCCAAGTTCTACCCTCAATACTACCACAAGACCGACAAGGACGGCAGACCTGTGTACTTCGAGGAACTCGGATCCGTTAACATCCCGGAAATGTACAAGATCACTTCCCAGGAGAGAATGTTGAAGAACCTTGTGTGGGAGTATGAGTCTTTTGTCAAGTACAGACTGCCTGCCTGCTCAAGAAAAGCCGGCACCTTGATTGAAACTTCCTGTACAATTCTGGATCTCAAGGGAATCTCAATCTCTGCAGCATCCCAAGTTTTGTCTTATGTCAGAGAAGCTTCCAAGATTGGTCAAGATTACTATCCAGAAAGAATGGGTAAGTTCTACCTGATCAACGCTCCATTCGGTTTCTCAACTGCCTTCAGACTGTTCAAGCCATTCTTGGATCCCGTTACTGTCACTAAAATCTTCATCTTGGGTGGCAGCTACCAAAAAGAGCTTTTGAAGCAAATTCCAGCAGAAAACCTTCCGGTCAAGTTCGGTGGCAAGAGCGAGGTGAGCGACGCGGAAGGAGGACTTTTGTTGTCAGACGTTGGTCCGTGGAGAGATCCCCAGTACATTGGACCAGAAGGTGAGGCTCCAAGGGCTTTCAAGATTTAGAAGAAGAGAGAGTTTGTGTATCAAGTATAATTTGTTAGTGACAAAGTTTTTAACACATTATTATATTTTTCGTTGACTTTTGCTCAGTAACTGATTTACAATAGTTGGCGACACCGAAAGCTGGTACATATAGACGCCGTACTTATGGCTCTGTCTAATGATCGTCGTGTACCGACTTTTGGTGAATGCAGGCACAACACCTGACACCGCCTATGTTTTTGTAACATTAATTAGTTAGCGAGAAAAAAATCAGAAAGGAGGGTGAATTGAAATATCTCGCAAGATGGATAAGCTCATGATAAGTGAACATTCTTTATTGACCAATCTCAGGCCGCCAATGACTGACAGCAAAGCGCTCGAGCGTCTTCGCTCGCTCATGTTGAAAAACAATGGCTTATACTACAGCGAGTCTGTGTATTGGTCACATAAGTATACGCCTTCTGAGGCCACTCAAGTCGCGGGGTGGACCAACTCCTCTATGGAAATCACGCCCAAAGGAGAACTCATTCTGGACAGTTCGCTTGTAATGATTCCGAGTATGCAACGATGCCAGATTCAGATCTTTCAAACTGATTTTGTGGTCAATATCACGGCCAACCGAACCGTTTTTATCAAGGTTCGGAGATACAAAGAATATGAGCAATTACTGAGCTGTTTGATGATATGGCAGCAGCTACGTCCAGCTGGCTTCACGAGCAAATGGAACTTCAACAAATCCATCGTTTACAATTCCAAGTTGAGAAGCAATGATCTGTTGGTGTGCCGATTCCGAGTTTATGGCCCTACTCCTTCTGGCAAGAAAGTGCGAGTCTCGAACGAGCCTGAGAATCCAATCTATCCAGCAGAGGCACCAGGCGTCTCAGAGGGCTGGTTTATTGCCATGGGATACTTGAAGCCAAACGGAGTGTTGGATTTGCTGAGAGAGAGCGACGGTACTCTTTTATACTCGATTGATGTCACCAAACTCTACAGTTCCGAGATCAGACACGTCCATCATTCTCTATTCGAAAACTCCAACATTCTTTTTCTTGGATTTGTCAACGATTTGCGCAGAATGCATGTCTCGGGGGTGGACTTTGATAGTTCAGACTCTCAGAACCTTATCTTGGGCGATAGCAACAAAAAAGCTCCAAAAACTAGACGAGTGTTAATCGATTTTGACCTTCGAATCGATCTCGAAGACTGGCTCGTTACTTTGAGATCGTTCACCAAGCTTGAGTTTATTGGAAATGGAATCATTCAGCAGAAGATGCGTGTGGTGAAAAACTACAAGCTCGAGATCATCGAGGCTAAATTGACAGGGTCCTCTATAGAGAAAGTGGAAAATATCTACTGCGAGTTGAACGTCTGGAATGCTCCATGGTATCGAACCGCAATCGTGCAAAACCGCGAGAACAATCCTTTTTGGAAAGAAACATTTGACCTGGATCTTCCGCCGTCGAGCAAATTCCTAAAGTTGTTGGTGCGCTCGGCCAACAATGGAGTGATATACAACAACAAACAGACTGATGAGATCTTGGGTGCTGTTTTCATTACCCCAGATAACATGACAGAGCCTCAGAAGGTGGGAAAATTGACCATTTATGGCCCAAACAGCCAGGAGATTGGCCATTTAACAACCAATTTGACTCTTGAAGAATCGCACATCTTATCTTTCCAAAACTATAAAATCTTCGAAAAGATGTTACTCAGTTTGAACATTGACGATCTTATTTGTTTCTTTGGTACTATCATCACTCCTTCAAACCTTGAGAAATGGTCGTATGTGCTCTTGGATATTTATCAAACTTTGGGAAAAGAAGACGAGTTTTTCGAGAGCCTCATGAAAACTGAGCTTGAACCGATCAATACCATGACAACAAAGAACAGAATAACCAAATCCAGTTCCAAGGATGGTCTCAACACATTGTTCAGAGGTGCCTCCATTCTTTCGAAATCACTCGAAAAGTATCAACAGAGAGTTGGTCAGGAATATTTGGAGAAAGTTCTTGGTGAATTTGTTGCTATAATCACAGACAGAGATCTAGACTGCGATTGTGATCCAAAACATTGTCCGGAAACTTATAAAGAGAACTACGAGAACCTTCTCGGCTACATTGAACTGTTGTGGGAAAAAATCTACACCACCTCAAATGACGTGCCTGCAGAGCTCAAGAAACAATGGGCCAAGCTCAGGGACCGCGTGGAACTCTCTGTGGAGCCGAGCGATACAGAGACTCCATTGAACGCATTGGGTTCTTTTGTGTTTTTACGTTTCATTTGTCCTGCTATTCTGAACCCGAAGATGTTCAACCTTACCAAAAATCATCAATCTGGCAAGATCTCTAAGACTTTGACTTTGATAGCCAAGATCTTGATGACTTTTTCCAATAGATCGAAGTTCCAGCCACATAAGGACCCATATTTGCAGGCTTTGAACACCGATTTTCTTGAGAAACACCGCGAAGAGATGCTCATTTACCTCGATAGGATCACTGGCAGAAAAATGGATTTCACTGAAAAAATCCTGGACATGAGCAACTTGATGGAGAGACCATCTCTCAATGTCTCAGATGAAGTGTTGAACGAACTACCCACTATGCCTTATCTAGTGGACAAGTATCGCCGTCTTCTTGAGCTCATTGAACTTTTAGATTCGCATAATAGCCCCGAGGATAAGAACGAACTGGAGATAAACAATCGTAACGCTACTATCACAGATTTGAAGTTCGATATTCTGGGGTTCGAAGACACTGATCTAGGTACAGAAGATTTCATCAAAGCATTGCTGGACGATGACGATGAAGAGTTCAATCAGCAAATCTTGCAAGAGCCGAGTATATCCATCAAGGAGCTGATGCAGCAAGCTTCAATTTTGGTCAAGAAAACCCAAAAGCTTGAGAAGTTACTCACCAAGCCTGAGAAACCTTCGATTTACTCACATGAATCCTGGATTATTTTCGTGGACTCAATTTTGAGGTCTGCCAAAATCGACAAAGAACGCTACATCGTCTACGATTTGGCAGTCATAGGACAAGACAACAATAAGGATGTAACCGACAGCGGGTTTGATGCTTTCATGAGAGTTTTAATCAACAAAAACGAAATTGTGAAATCGGAAAGTATTCAATCCATGATTTATGCACACTCCCAGTCGTCTTCCAGTGGGAGTGGTGCATCCAAGAACGTTTTCAAAAAGCTTTTCGGCAAGAAAAAGCTTGTGTCCTAGTGGAGCAAAAGCTCTGTGTTCACGATTTAGACTCTCTTGGTGTATAAGGACTTGTGCTTTGTTTAAATGATGGTATATTACGCGTGTAAGGATTTTTCTTATTGCATGGGCTTCAAACCAATCAAACTAAAAAAAAAAATTAGATTATTCACAAGCGAATCTTCAATTTGAAAAGCTTAATCTGTCAGCAGGATTTTATCACTCGATCCTGGCTTTAAGCTTTCTTCATCTACGCATATACACTCATAAAATGGCTAGATACTATCCTTGGTACACTAGGGCAACTGACATTGTCCACAGACTCACTGTCTTGGGTCTTGTTGGGTTCACTGGATACATGACAGTGAATGTTGGTTACACTCTTTACGTGACAGGGAAGGAGAACGAGAGAAGATTGGCTATTCAGAGAGAGATGCAAGCCAAACAAGCTGAGTTGCAGAACGAACAGCAAAACTGAGCTTGTCGCGTTGTTTGATACAAAACGGGTGATATGAGAGGGGAAGTGAATTTACATACCTTTCAAAGCTCGTTGCCTGCTCGGCAGCAAAGGTCACATTGGTTTACTTGTACATATAGTTATATTATCGGGCTTCCAGGCACTGCCTGGAGAGGCATATATTAATACATCAGAAAGTTCTTCATCGCTCTAAAATTTCATGCATAGAAGTCGTCAATTTGGTTTGGATCGCTTCTTCTTGTGCTCCTGGTCTTGGGAGTCCAAGTGATTCTTCTTTTTTTTAGACTTCTTCAACGGCCTAAGAGAATGCGCGAGTCCTTCTTTCTTGAGCAAAGTCATTCTGTCCTCGAGTTTCTGAACAGTCTGTTCGTCTGTCTGATTAAGATCGATGATATCTCTGGTGTTGAAAGGCTTCGAGCAAAGAGGGCACTTCATTTCTATCGAGGCTGTGGGCTTTTTGTCCCTACGCTCAATTGCCAGAAGCTCATCGAGCATCTTTCTAGTCATACAGCAACCGCAAGGCGAGACGTAGCAGAAGATCGGCAGACGGGCGCCAGTGTCTTTGTCCAAAGCAAACGATGCACCAGTAAGCTTGCACCTCAGAATTTTGTCGGCCTCGCTATAATCCAGATCGAGTTCAACAAGGTCCTTTAAAGACGTTATATGACTGAACTCGCTTTCCGATTTGGACTCAAGAAGGTATTCCAAAATGCTCTCTTTGTTGAAAATCTGTCCTTTATAGTCGGACACCACTGGCTTCGAAAGCTTCTTTCTGGTCATTCGGCAGTGAGTAAACGAGTCTGTAGCTTTCAGGAGATCCAAGTCTTTGGAGTTGGTTCCATTCTTGGGTTTAGATTTGGAGGCGTAGAGGTTAACGATTTCTCTTCCAGAAGTGATTGTACCGCCATCATTCTAGAGATATTAGTAAAAACTCAGGAATTTGAGCACTGAGGAATCGACTTACACCCATGATGTGATAAGATTTGGCTGCTCAATGTTCAGTGTTGAGGATGGTGGGCACACTTATGGTTGGAAATTCATTGAAATAGACCAAAAATATTTTTGTGGCTGACATACATGGCTGGTGCAATGTGGCGCAGCCCCCTGAACGCGTACGCTTCGTGTTTTTCCTAAAAGACGATACCGTGTTGTAGCTGATTTTTGATTCGGATCTTGTTTGTTGAAGAAAGCAAGCACATTTTCCATATCGTTTCGCTCAAAAGAGTGTTCATTCGCTAGCTCATCCAATAGCTCAAAACCAGATGATCCATCCATCATGTTCAACAGTTTTACCTCTTCCTCTCCATTTTCAGTGATTGATAGGAAAAAATCAACAAAACAGTCTACGCTTTCCTCGTTCATCAGCCAATCCAAGCCCAAACCCACACCATTTAGCTCCCAACGACCGTTTTTGTCGGTGGCAAGCAAGCCTCTCAAGAAAGTCGAGCCGGTCACTGTTGTGATTGACGATGACGAGGAGGATGAAAGTATGAGTCCTTCACTCAAAAAACAGAAGGTGGACGCACCTTTATTGCAGTCTACAGGAGAATTCAGGGACTCTGTGGAGCCAGAGGTGATAAAAGAGACGAAGACAAACAGTTTCAAGCACATGAAACCGATTGAAAGACGTGAGTTTGTCGCTTCTGATCCGAAAACGTTGGTGTCTTCGTCGGGTATCTCCTCCCAAACGCGTACTTTGACTGCTCCCAAGCCAGTGATTCCCGTTAGAAAGCCGAATCTTGCCTCAAAACAGCGTCAGCTGCCTTGGTCTGGTTTGAGTGGTCGCAAAATCTCGAATCCCAGAGCTCAAAACAAACCTGCTTCTTCTCAGTCTTCGTCTATGAGCTCCTCGGGCTCGATGGAGCTCTCCAAAGAACAGAAGAAAGTCATTGATATGGTACTATACGAGAGAAAGAACATCTTCTACACAGGTTCTGCTGGTACTGGTAAATCTTTCCTTCTGAGAGAAATCATCAAGAAACTCAGGAATAGATATGGCAACAGTACGATAGCAGTGACGGCATCGACAGGTTTGGCGGCAACCAACATTGAGGGAACCACAATCAACAGGTTCTCTGGAATTGGGCTTGGATCTGAGCCTGTTCATACTTTGATTGGAAAAATCAAGAAAAAACGAGCTGTGGTGGAGCGCTGGAGAGCCACGAAAGTGCTAATTATCGATGAAATCTCCATGATTGACTCCATCTTTTTCGACAAACTGAACGAGATTGCCAAAAGTGTTCGTGAAAACAACAAACCTTTTGGAGGCATTCAGCTGATTCTGACAGGTGACTTTTTCCAACTTCCACCGGTGTCTTTGAGCAAAAACAACCAATCCAAGTTTTGTTTTGATGCCAGAGCTTGGAAAGAGTGCATTGATGAGACGATCCTGTTGACCAGAGTGTTTAGACAGCAGAATGATTCTGATTTGATCGAGATGCTGAACGCTTTGAGAGTGGGTCAGCTTTCCCCCGAGATGAGAATGAAGTTTAAACGTTTAGAAAGGCCTCTGAACTACACAGATGGAATTTTTCCTACTGAATTGTACCCGACCAGGGATGAAGTCGACCGTGCAAATTTGGAGAGACTCAATTCTTTGCCCGGCCGTCTGTATCCTTTTCACGCAAGAGATACTTTACCCAACATTCCTGGAAACGTCGAGTTTCTGCGCAAACAGCTCGACGGCCTCATGTGTGCCAAGCTGTTGCAATTGAAGGAAGGAGCACAGGTGATGTACTTGAAGAACGATATTGATGACCCCTTGATTGTGAACGGCTCGATTGGCAAGATTGTTTGTTTTGTTGTTCCAGAGCTTTGGAACATCTTTTGCAAGAAGTTCAAGGAATACGAGCGCATGAAGAACGAGGAGCTTCTGTTGGTGGCATCCAAGTTTGTTGGTAACGAGGCTACAGGAAACGACGAGAAACTCTTGAATGAGTATTTGGCCAAGATCTACAACAACGTGCCTCTGAAGGAGCTACTGAGGGAGCTCGTGAACGTGGCGAAGAAAAATCCATCTAACTCTGTTCTCCCAGTGGTGAAGTTTACAGTCAACTCCTACGAAAAGTACAAGTACAAGCTGATAGAGCCTGTTGTCTTCTCTCCCGAGACCAACAACGAGCTGGCAAGAGAACAGCTACCGATTCTCCTTTCGTGGGCTCTGTCCATTCACAAGTCGCAAGGCCAGACTTTGAGCAGAGTCAAAGTTGATCTCACCAAGATTTTCGAAAAGGGTCAGGTCTACGTTGCTTTGAGCAGATGTGTGGATACCGAGAATCTCGAGATTGTCAACTTTGACGACCGTGTGATCAGAGTCAGTGACGATGTGGCTAGGTTCTACGAAAATCTGAAAACCATATCAGCGTGATTAGGGTAGAATCAAATTATAATATTCCTTCAGCGTTATCGGACCATCATGAGGTTGAAATGTAGTCAAAATGGCTCTGGCTCTAGTGGATTTCAAGAATCTGTATGCTTCACTTCTTGTATGACAGTCCTCAATGCTTCTACTTTTCTGAGGACCCCTAAAAATGTAGTCGAAAACGCGAACTTTGATTCCAAAATAAAGGCTGATTTGGAAAATCTGACAGTTGACTTAGACAGCTTTATACCACTGAACACGTGATTGGTTGAGTCAGATGCTTCGCAATGTGGATCGTGGAGTTTCCTGACACGAGCTTGGGGAGCGGGCTCACGCCCAAGGTACATCATCTACTACAAACCAAAAAACAGTACGTTTTTGGGCGCAAAAAGGAAGCCTTTTTCTTCCATCCCAACAAGGCGGTTTCCAGGTTGGAGCTATGTTTTCAGGTAGATGCCACAACGAACGAACTTCAGGTTGAGAACCTCTGCACTAGAGTGAAATCTGACGGAACAAAAATCAATGGGATTCCGATTCAGCTCCAGCAAACTCTCAGATACCCTTGTGGCAGCAGACAGTCAGTTACAATTGAATGCAAAACAGTCTCATTCAAAATCTATTGGTTGGAATTGTGTTTCAATGACAACAAAAGTCCCATTCTTGAAGAACTAGTAGAGTGCGGATTCAATGCTAGATTCTCCAACGACGCTCATGAGATAACACATTTCTATACAGATGAGCGAGACTCACTGACCCTGAACGACTTTTTCGGAGTGGTTTGCACAAACCCAGCGGTGAGAATCATTGGAACAAATTACATGAAAAGGTTACGGGCCTCGTTCGCCAAATTGGAGGCAGATTACCTCAAACACTGGCCACAGGAAGAGCGGGTCATACTCACTGCCATCGAGGATGCCAGTTACGATTTCCTGATGGGATGTCTACACGATTCTTGTTGTGTGACTGTGGTAAAGAAACAAGAATTGTTTGGGAATGAGCTGGTCTTTGTTTTGAGCAGTGTCGAAACTCCCGTCAGTGGCGTTCCAACGATAAACGAATTTTCTCCTTTGAGTGCTGTCTTCAAGAAACAGGCTTTTGAAGGTATCACTTTGGCGAAGAGCACATCCAAGAGAAAAAGGAAGCTAGAGGAAGACCGATTCTTGCCAGATATTGCCGATTTTGAGGTCATCAGCACGCAGAAGCCCGAAAACTCTGAAGACCACAAACGACTTATTCCGCCCAAACGAAAAAAGCCGCGAGAACCTTTTCTGAGCTCCTCACAGACCTTCCTTCCCGACATAGAGGATTTCGAAGTGATAAAGACTCAGTCTGAGCCAAACGGGAAAACTAACGAACCCGAGGTTCAAAAGTTAACTGAGAGCGTCAACCAGAGTGAAAAAGAAGAACTAGTTTTCGATCTTGCCCGATTGCGGAAAACCGTTGATCTCAGTCCGCAAAGAGACATCGAAATTCCTGCCGAAGAATACGTTGCAGATTCTTCAGCAATCCCCAGTGCCCGCACAACCCCTTTTGTGGACTCTCGTACAGAAAATACAAGCCACAGTCTTGCGGATGTACTACAGAAGGCTAAAAAGGTCAAGCTTGAAAGCCAGATCGATGAAGATACTGAGGAGACCCCAGTCAATCTCAAGATCACGAAGTTCAAGGTTGATTCCAGTTGGGAAGAACCTCGACGGTATCGAGGTTCGAATCCCAGGTGGGAAGGACGCAAGAACTACTCGGTGTTCCGCAAAGTCGGAGCAAACGAGGATTCAGACATAGTTTTTGATGCCACAGCATCTTATGTCAAGCTGAAGCCGTCGGCATACAATTCTGCGAGGGTCCGAGAAGGCATAATTTTGGAGGAGGAAGATGTGAATGCAGAAATTCCCGATCTTGACCGAGACTTTGACGATGAAGCCGCAACCGAGCGGAATCGGTCAGTGGAGAACTTCCATCTGTTTGTGGACTCAGATGCTGAAGAGTACGAGCAGAAACTTGAGCAAGAACAAAGTATAAGGCCCACTCGAAGAGTCAAAAGAAAGACAACGAGCTTGCGAGAGACACAGCTATCTGCCCCTAGAATATCTTACAAAGCCAACTTTCCTGTGCGATCCAGCGCGTTAGTGGAAGAGGACAAAGCTGCCGAGGATGAAGATGACGACGACGACGACGATATTCCCACGTTTAAGTCGAGAAGAAGAAGGTGAAGCCGAAACGACTTTTCCAAGACATCCTTGCACCAGATGGTGAATTTTTTCGCTAAAGTGTATCGAATCACCTCTCGATCTTTTTGGAAGTGTAATGTCATACGATCAATGAATTCTTGCCCTAGTTGCAAAGTAAACTCACTCATGTTTCTTTGAAACCCCCGGAGAAGGTGAAACACAAATTACTTGAAAACATGTCATTTGTGGCGAAAAGATTGAATTCGACAGCCGCGAAACATGCTAGTAGTGGTAGCGTGAAGCTCCCGACGCACGGGCCTCTTTCCTCGGCTCAGAAAGCGTATCTCGACCGAGTCATTAGGGTCGATCAGGCCGGTGAGCTTGGGGCCAACCTCATTTACTGCGGCCAGTACATAGCTCTTTCGCACAAATCGAAGCTAAAACCCGTTTTGAAGCACATGTGGGACCAGGAAGTTCATCATCACAATACTTTCAACCGACTACAGGTAACACACAGAGTGAGGCCTTCGGTTTTGACACCAATGTGGAAGTTGGGTGCATTATCGATGGGCCTCTTTACCGGCCTTATGGGCAAGGAAGGCGCAATGGCGTGTACAGAAGCGGTTGAAACAGTTATTGGTCAACATTACAACCAGCAATTGAGGACTCTGAGCAACCATTATCGCGACATAGCCGAATTGGAGAGTGGTAACTACTCGGACTCCAAGGATGTGGGTGATCTGAAGAACACAATCAAGCAATTTCGGGACGAGGAGTTGGAACATCTTGACACAGCCATTGAACATGACTCTAAGGAAGCAAGACCGTACTGGCTCTTGACAGAGTCCATCAAAGTCTGCTGCAAAGCAGCTGTGTGGACAGCTGAGAGAATCTAAAGCATTACATGAACGTACCTGAGGTCACATTTCGAATACATGCGAAGTACCAATGAATTGCTCACGACCTGCTTCGCTCGACGTTTTTGTATTATGTTATATAAGCTCATTGTAGATGTTCAAGGCTTCCAGAACATCGTCATCCAAATTTTTATGATTGACAAACTCATCCAATGATATCCGATCGTTTGCGTTGTCCACGTGTTTACCAAATCCGCTCCATATTTTGCTTGCCCTCAGTTCCGGAGTGGCCTCGTCTCCCTCTAGTTTCACTGAACTTGAACCCACCATTCTGTATATTGCTTTCAAGACTATGAGAAGATCATTGTAGTTGATGTATCCATCCTTGTCCCGATCGTAGATGGCGAAACTCCATTTCAATTTATCCTGTAGCGTGCCTCTCGATGCCAGGCTCAAAGATATTATAAAGCTGCGAAAGTCAATGTATCCCGCTCCATTGGTATCGAAAGCTTCAAATGCATAATTGGAAAACTCTGTTGGATCTCCAAATGGATAGAACTGTTTGTGAATCTTCAGAAACTCTTCTTTTGACAGCTGTCCGGTGGGAACGTCTCTCTTGAACCCTTTATACCATTGCTGTAGCTCTCTAGCACTGAATTTGGTTTCCTGGCGAAGTGTGGTGATATCTTCCTTGTTGAGCTTGCTTGTTTTCTGGCCCATTTTCTGTGTTATTCGAACCTTCAGGTCTGTGTTGATGTATACTTCTTGACACCAAAGAGGGCTTTAGCCAAGTGGGAAATACTTTTCGACAAAAACGAAGGGAGTGGCCGTAAACAGTCGAGTCGAGCACTTGTTTCTCACGAGTCGTAGCAATCAAGCTGTGTCTTCTATGGTCGCTTTAGGATGTACAAAGTGGTGTTAATTGAGTTCGAATAGATCAAGTCCCTATGACCTGTGCTTGTTTTGTCAAATGAATTTTTGAAAACTGAACAATTCCTCATTAGAGTGCATTAAAATACGCGAGCGTGCAAAGCAAAAAAATATGCCGGTGAATTCGACGCGTCGAGAGAGGAACGTTGACCGTATTTAACTACAAGATTAACCGCTAATCCTGCCTGGAGCCAATCAGGACATCACTCACCAGCATAAGAGAGATACCAAAAAACGCCCACTTCATCACCGTATCCTGCTTCCCTCCAAAACCAATTGCGGAAGCAAACATCTGAAATCCTATGTAAACCAAAAAACCAGCAGTAAGCGATATCAAAGAGCCGAAAAGTAGCAAGTTGAAGTCCAGGGTGAGGTCTAATGATCCTTTGAACAGGATCCAGCCAAGAAGTGCGCCAATAGGTTGTGCAGAACAGCCCAAAGTACCACCCACCAGCAGTGCTTTGAACCGAGAGTTCAGTGCGATCGAAATTGGAATCGTCATTGTGAAACCCTCCACAAAGTTATGAATGAACATCGAGAGAAAGATCGTCAATCCAAGCTCAGGGTCCGCCTGTGAGGTAGAGTACATGATGAATCCTTCAGGAAGCTTATGCAAAGTGAGGGCCAATATTGTTTGCACTCCGATAGACAACAGTCTTGAAAGCGGAGTCTGTATATGATGGTGATGATGCTGCTTGGACTCGATGTCCTCGTGATTATGTATATGGCCATGATTTTCGTGCGAACTCGAAGTAACGGATTTCCGGCAAAGACCATCAGTGCCGAAGCCTGACTCGCCCGAGTGAGAAGAGAGCTCGTGCGATTCGGAAGCGGCATAGAAGCCGATCCCTGGAGGAAGATCGTGTTCAATTTGGTCATGATCATCAGCCAACAACGGAGAATTGACCTCCAATTCGGGGTATCTCAAGCAAATCTCGGGTTTTTGTCGTATCAACTCCTTTTTCTGGTTGATGAACAGTATGTTTTCCTCGGTTGGAAGCGTGCAAAAGTGTAGCTCATTTTTGTGAGCAGGGTGAAGGTCGTGACAGGCGATGATATCGCTCTGACATGCGTCTATCGAGCCAAGACACTCTCCTTCCATCTTGGCACCTTTCAGTGCCTTGAGCGACAGATCGACCAACGAGAGTCTTTTCGAGCCGTGTGTGAGCGAGTTTTGCGTTTCCAGAAGTAAAGGCGTTGTTTCTGAGGCGAGTACGGCAGGCGAAGAATTATGAGAATGATGATGATGGTCATTATGTTCGGGATACGGAGTAGGTTCATCGTCTTCATGATCGTGGCTGCCTTCTGTATGGCTATGCGAGTGACCTCCATTAGAAGGAGCATCATGAACACAGTGAACAATGCTCTCACTTGTGAATAAGTGGATGATCAAGTTGAGCATAGAACAACAGAAGACACCCAAAAGAAAGAAAACAGCCA
This sequence comes from Ogataea glucozyma, assembly GCA_003706155.2. Taxonomy (NCBI): domain Eukaryota; kingdom Fungi; phylum Ascomycota; class Pichiomycetes; order Pichiales; family Pichiaceae; genus Ogataea; species Ogataea glucozyma. The sequence continues at coordinate 97,678 of PPKO02000045.1, forward strand.
AAGTTCCTTTCAAAAGATGCCCCTTTCCTTCCAGTGACTTCATCTGTGACAGGTAAGACAATGACTCCGGTAAGAGTTTGTAGAAAGAGCTGAATATGATGCATCCTGCGCTCAAAGAAAGCAATCCCACTAGGAACGATGTGTTATCCTGTACATTGAACGGTTTTGCTTGATACGCTTTTGGAAACAAATGTTTGTATAGCACGTCGGCATAGACAAAAAGACACCCAAGACCAGTCGTTACCGATGTCAGCAGCACAAGCAACCAACCTTCGTTCATTGTAGTATGCGTAATGGCGAAGTAGCTTACTCAAATGTGCTGGAGAATTGATGATCCGCAAATTGCCGGTCTTTAAGGACCTGATTTTGAATTAGTCGTGATATCTTGCAAAAAGTTGCAGTCCAACGTTTATATGTCAGGTGGGCAGCTGGATATATCTCTGATTGCTTCTCACCAGCACGGTGCAAAAGGAACCTGCTTGAGAAGCACAAGAAAAACTATAAGAGATAAAAAACCCACACAAAAAAAAAAAAAAAAAAAAAAAAAAAAAAAAAAAAAAAAAAAAAAAAAAAAAAA